>APFE030959865.1:43482-101333 GCA_000404065.3 Pinus taeda
GTGTTTTATGTGTTATGCTCTCGCATTTTTATTTTTCCTGTGATTTAGAATTCGTATGCAGGTAATTTCTATACTGGGTTAAAACCTACATTTATTTTTGTAATTTATCATGAAATTTATAAATTTTCATGGCATTAAAGAGTTTGAATTATATATTTTAAATCCAAAATTTTCACTTTTATTTTTGTAATTTATCATGAAATTTATAAATTTTCATGTCATTAAAGAGTTTGAATTATATATTTTAAATCCAAAATTTTCACTTTTTAGATTAATCATTCATTTAAAATTTTTAACTTATATTCAAATAAATTTATTTCTATTTTCAAATTTGTAATAAATATTTAAACTTTTACTTTAGGAATTAGAATTATTTATTATAGTTATATATTTATAATCGCTTCCATATAATTATTACTTGTACTTTCTTAATTAACAGTTAGGTCGGTAGGACATTGTGTATTTATATTAGTTGGAAGGTGTATATATCATATATATTATATAAATTAATTTCCACCAGTGCTACTATAATTTTTAGTTGAGGGATGGGGAAGTGGGATATTAAGAGAGTTTCTAATAGGTGATCATGACACCAAGAGTGCTTTAATAGTGCACCCATATACCAACTATTCTATATTTCATAATCAAATATCTTTTTTTGTTGTTTACTAGGTAATGTGAGTCTAGAGATGACTGGCATGCCTAACTCATCACTTAGGTAGCCACGATCCAAAGACATCTAAGCCGTCACAATCACCCAGGGATCACAAGCAATTTGAGCCATACCAATCCTTAACATGACTAGATTTTTGCCTGTAAAAATTTCGAACGAGTGATCTTTACATCACAAAGTGCCTTAACAAAAGACCATACCATTGTCTTCTCTATACCCTATAAACCATAATCAAATATCATTATAATATTTATATTATTTTTATTAATAAAAATTAATAATTTAACAAAATAAACTTTTAAATTATTTAATATTTTACATACTTTCATCAAGTTTCAAATCAAAATAGATTCATTATTGAAATTTAAAAACTATTTAATATTCATAATAATCAAATTATACCATTTCATATTAACATAAACTTAATTTTATAAGAATTCTCATTTCTGTGCTCTTTATATTTCCCCATATTTCTTTTATCTTTATATACATTTATTCTCATAACTTCTTTGAAAATACGATTACCTTTTCTTTCTTTTATATACTTTTTAGGGTCCTTCATGAAAAATATCTTTTAATCTTTTTATTTTCTACCATATAGTGAATTGGTAATTGTTTGGACTAATCTAAGGGAGACCCAAGGTCAACCCTAGTTGCTGCCACTATAACACCAAGAGTATATCCAACAACCTACTGCCACTATAACACTAAGAGTAGGACTAATATAAGGGAGATTTAGGATTCACTACCACTATAACACCAAGAGTATATCCAACAACTTGCTGCCACTATAACACCAAGAGTAAGACTAATCTAAGGGATATCCAGGATCAACCCTAGTTGCTGCCACTATAACACCAAGAGTATAGTTGTTGCCACTATAACACCAAGAGTATATCCAACAACCTGCTGCCACTATCACACCAAGAGTATATCCAACAACCTGCTGCCATTATAACACCAAGAGTAGGACTAACCTAAGGGAGATCTAGGATCAACCCTAGTTGCTACCACTATAACACCAAGAGTATAGTTGCTGCCACTATAACACTAAGAGTATATCCAACAACCTGCTGCCACTATAACACCAAGAGTAACATCAAGAGTATGATTAATCTTAGGGAGATCCATGATCAACCCTAGTTGCTGCTACTATAACACCAAGAGTATTTCCAACAACTTGCTGCCACTATAACACCAAGAGTAGGACTAATCTAAGGGAGGTCCAGGATCAACCCTAGTTGCTGCCACTATAACACCAAGAGTATATCATTATAATACCAAGAGTATATCCAACAACCTGCCACTATAACATCAAGAGTATATCCAACAACCCGCTGCCACTATAACACCAAGAATATATCCAACAACTCGCTGCCACTATAACACCAAGAGTATATCCAACAACTTGACAACCTGCAAATCACATATACCAAATTCTTATGATTTAGAAAGAGCCGAGACTTAGACGGATAAAGTAGTCTACTCCTTGAACCGAGATCATAACATGACACTATACTCAATGAAATTTGAACCGCGATCTCGTCGCCCAACAAAACTTATAATTAAAGCACACATCACTATATAACCCCTTAATCCTTTTTACACCTAAAAAAATCGATTTTATACTTCGGTTGTTCGTATCTGTACCATAGATTACCCCTCTTGAAAAATACGTACCATAAATTTTCGTATGCTTCCTTGGATGTATAAGCCCTTAATCCTTCTCACACCTCAAAAATATCGATTTTATAGGGTTGTTGTTCGTATATGTACCATAGATTACCCCCCTTGAAAAATACGTACTATAAACTTTTGTCTCTTTCCTCTGGATGATAATTTGTTTTTATGTGAACCACTCAACCTAATCTAGAGTCTCATGTTTTTACAACATCTCTTTCTCCGCATGCATTCTGCCATTTCACTGAGAGTATATTACTATAACACCAAGAGTATATCCAACAACTCACTGCCACTATAACACCAAGAGTATATCCAACAACTTGACAACTTCCAAATCAAATATACCAAATTCTTATAATTTAGAAAGCGCCGAGACTTAGATGAATAAAGGAGTCTACTCCTTGAACCGAAATCATAACACGACACTATACTCAATAAAATTTGAACCGCGATCTAGTCACCCAACAAAATTTATAATTAAAACACACATCACTATAATCCTCAAAAATATCGATTTTATACTTCGGTTCGTATCTGTACCATAGATTACCCCTCTTGAAAAATACGTACCATAAATTTTCGTATGCTTCCGCATGTATAACCCCTTAATCCTTTTCACACCTCAAAAATATCGATTTTATAGGTCTGTTGTTCGTATCTGTACCATAGATTATCCCCCTTGAAAAATACGTACTATAAACTTTTGTCTGCTTCCTCTGGATGATAATTTGTTTTTATGTGAACCACTCAACCTAATCTAGAGTCCCATGTTTTTACAACATCTCCTTCTCCGCATGCATTCCGCCATTTCAAGCTGGATTTTGTCCAACTAACGTGGAGTGAACCATTCTGCGCTGCACTGTGATGGCGCTGCTGCCAGGTAACTGTGGAGTGGACAAATTATTCAAAAGGAATGCAATACCTTTTAGTGGTTTGTCGCTTAAACAGCCTGCATCGTTCCTACGGCTCCGCCCTCTGCCAATTGCATGCCTTCCTCCTCCCACAAGTACTAGAAATAACAAGCTCTTCGTTACAGGTAGGCTCGCTGCCGTTCTTCGTTCTGAATTTTTTTGGAGATAAACACTGTGCAGGCTTTGATGTAAATCTCTTAAATTGGGCGAATATTTCGCATTGGTGGTTATTTCTCAACATGGTCAAATGATAAGTTTAAACAGTCGAGGCCATGAGGGTGAAGAGAGCTGATGGGTTATAAAATGCTTGAGAGTGAACGGTGGTGTATTTTTGCCTGAAGGATGAGCACATACATTTCTATCTCGAGTTTGCACCACACATAATGATAACTAGCAAGTTCCAATCGATACCTCACTCAGGAAATAGACAAAGTCGTGACTGAATATCTATTGCAGTTAATCGGCATGTGTAGAATTCCCTACCGAGAGAGGAAAAGAAAATTGCAATTCCTTGTAGACATTTTGTCAAACACTTTGCATAAAATAAAACGCTAAACAACTAACCCAGTGAAAAATCAGAAGCAAAATATCACAGCAAACAATTTGATCCAAAATAACAGATTTGTTTATTAATACCAATGCAAATGCTAAACAACTAACTCAACGAAAAATCAGAAGCAAAATATCACAGCAAACAATTTTATCCAAAATAGCAGATATGTTTATTAATATCAAAAATACCATAACAGCGTTAAAACCCTTCGAGCACAATGACAATATACCCAAATATTGATTTCAGGAACCTGACACGATTTGATTGGAAAAATAGATGGAGATGACAGCACTGAAATACTAAATAGGCTATTAAGTCGTTCTCCAGAAACGATCATTCAAAAAAAGACATTACAATATGTTATCTAGAGACAACTAAATAGAAATCAGAATGTAACATTATAACCAACCAGCATAATCTCTTCCTGTATATTACAAATCTGTTTTAAATGCCAAAATTTCTATGAGTACTGTCTTATCCAATCAATCAATAGCGAGCTTTTGATCCCACTTTGCTGGTAACCAGATGGCAAAGACTATAATCTCGTGTTTTGCCTGCCCTGTAAATTAGCTTGGGTGAGAGTAGCGGCTACCAGCCTAAGTAGTACTGCACTTTGATGTAAGGCCCCCTCTGATTCTAAAACCTATGTACAAAAAAACCATGCATGGATGATTCCTAACTCCCAAACAAATGGGAAAATCCCGAAATGGATCAAACAATAGCACTTTACAAAGGGACGTGCTTCAAATTTTGAAGTCCTGCATTAGCTAACAAGACATTAGAATCCAGACTAAATACCCACAAAGTGCTCTTGGCAGGTCATCTGGCTTTCGTAGTAATCTGTTAGGGCTGTCCACGTAAACTTGACTTGGTCAAATTGCCAGTGGTTTTCGGGCAGGTATATGACAAACTATGGTTTTGCCCATGGTATTTATTTTTAATGTAGCTTATTTAAAGACTCAAAAAGCTCCATGTTAAATTGTCCCAATAGCCATTGAGAACACAATGGTGTCTTTAGACACGACCACTTTTCTTGGTGCTCTATGACCCTAGAAATTGGTATCCGCATTGAGGACAGAAGACATATGAAAGTCATGTGCGAGATTTAAAAGATGGCTCCAAATGGCGCCAAGACGGCTACTTAGGCCTCGCTATCTAAGCATCAATAGAACTCCCAAGTGGCAAGAGAGAAACACAAGGTTTGAATCGTGGGAGTCATGCGTAGATTGAGCTTTGGACGAAACCTATAGGCACCAACAACGGTGTGCAGAGTCCTTGTAGAGTGCAATTCCTACAAGGCCAGAATCTTGGTGAGCCCGAAGAACGATTGTAGGCATGGTATTGAAATCAAGTGTCGAACGATTGCCATATGGTAGAACCAACAGAGGAATTGGTGTTTTGATTGTGGATTCTGGGAGCCCGACAAGTGTTTGAGGAAAAATGAGGCAACATTCTTGACAATGGTGATTGCAGCACATACAAGTCGAAGCAAGATGCAATTGAGTCTGCTGTCAAGATGGAATGTAGAAGACCTAGTGGATTTGTTGCCCTGCGTGGAGGCACAGTATGCAGGAATTGTGGAGTTGACGAATGGTCAGATTTTGTGTAGGAGTCCCCGCGATGGTACTTGGTGAAGGGCAAGCTAGAAGAGGTCATAGCAATTATAAGACAAGGTGGCAAGTTTGGTGCGAGAGTTGGACCAACAAACTCAAGACAATTGGAAGCGGGAAGTTGAATACTGCGAACATATATTTCGAGGAGGCTGTGAATTAGAATGTCGTTGCAAATGACAAATAGAAAGTGATCGAGCTATATGATGGTTGACTCATGGGCATGAGCTGTGCTGATAAGATATTGTGTGGATTTAGTGGTAACAAAGACGATAAGCATGATGATAGTGGTTGATAGCCATGTAAGGAGGACAGTAGTGAGAAAAGCCTAGATCAAGGTATGGATCACAGAAGATATAGTAAAAGAGAGAGGTGGTATGAACAAAATGAAGATGGAGTGGTATAGAGTGATGGAGTTAGTGTGTGATGTGTGAACAACCTAAGGGTTTTGATCCAAGTTGTGAAATCTTGTCATAGGCAAGTGTATTCCCCTAGGAAGTTGTAAGACCTAATGTTTGGGCCGTTAAATTTTCTTGAAACTCTGTGCTCTACTAGATGAATTACGAAAAAGAAGGCAACTGAAAACTGAAGCCAAATTTATTTTCACCAAGATACAAAGTTTCTTAACTTTCAACATGCAACGGAAAATAATTGAGATAAAAACACATGCGCACAAAATTGACATGCTTGTTTTACCCAGGAAACCCAAAAGGGAAAAATTGCTTTCTTTGTTGTGGTATTTTATTGATTGTTCTTTGAGCAAATGGATCTATTACAGTTCACACTGCTACTGCAGCCATCAATTTGTCATTGAAAAATCGCTAGACTTCTCCTCACTAATATCAACTCTACAATTGATCTCTTATTGCCTTGATCTCGGCCTTGCACAATTGATCTCTGTTGAAGATAGTGATAGTCTCGACTTGCTCTATGTGAAAATTTCCTTAAATTGCAGCAACTAGAAATTTATTCTTCTAACTGCTTAATTATGTAGTTTATTTGCTATGACAAACAACGAATAAATCACACAATTTTTCACAAATAAAAATATTGCAGAAATAAAATGCAAGAAGTGAGAAATATAGAGCACACACAAAATAAAATTTGACACAACGATTTTTGGACAAATGTCCTCGAAAAAGCCCAATGCAAGAAAACCAATGCAACAGATGAGGGTTTTATTATTATGCAACAGTGAAAATCTGAGTACAATTTATGGATGCCCCACTGGCTATCCAATCAACAAATATTTGACAAAAATAATTAGAGAGAAAGTTCTCTCTTCACAAGCAATCTAGGCCTTTGGCTCCCTTTGAAAATTGGTCATCCACCCCTTGCGCAAGCCCTTTTGCACTGCTTTTGCACAGACCCTCACACGTGTGGCTTAGATCACCCACATATCAAGTCGTCTTGCCTGTCTCTGCTGCAGGAATTGACTCTCCGGACCTCTGGAAGACTTTCCTGGGCTTTGGAAGCTGAATCGACCTACTCTTGGCTAAATCAAACTGCTCTGCTGAATCTATTGCACAACTTCACTGTGGAATACTTTTGTCACTTGCTGCTGCCTCTTTGTCACTGGGAATCTTCCTCTGGACTCACTATCTCTGCCTCTCATTGGCTCTGCGTCCCCTCTGGCTTGAACTCTCTCTGTTGAATCACTGCAACTGGGAAGCTTGATCTCTGCCAAGGAACTCAACCTCTAGTGTCTCAAGTGTATTTTGCTCCAACCCCATCGACCTCCTCTTATAATCTCTTGTTGGCAAACCAATGACCGTGATTAAATCCTCATCAATCGCTGAGATTATCTCTAAGTTGATCCATGTGAGTTTCTAGAGAAATCTCACCTTACTCAACTAATTCCTGTTAATTAATCATTTTCCTAAGTTAGACTTAGGAAATATTAATTAATTACTAATTAACTTAATTGAGGCATCTTTAGGTGTTTTCTCCTAAAATTTTTCTCTGAGTTTTGAAGCTCTATTGTTTCTAAGCCTCTCTCACCAAAGTCAAAACTAGAACACTTGTCCGATGCTACCCAATCATAAAAACTAACACTCCCTTTTAGCGAGGAAGGTGTTCTAGACGATCTCATAACAACCTCCCATACACGTTGTTGATGTCTAACAACTGTGACAACTTGCCACTGCCCACCAACAACTGTGCAACTTTGATTCATCTGCTACTCTTAGTTGAACCATCCTGCATCTGCGCTGCTGCTGACACTGCACTGTACGCCCTGTACTGCTGCCAACTCTGCACAACATTGCAATTGATCTCATGTTGTTGTCGCTGCAACTACTGCAATTGAGAACTGAATTTTGAATCAATTGTGCCATTGGAGTAGTTTTGCAGTTGCTTCATGAGTCTCTCACTGCTACGCCTTGTCCACTGAGTAACTATCTATGTTGCGACTGCTCTGTGCCCCTTAGCATCTTACTGCCACTAACACTGCAATTGTCCCTCAAGAACTAACTACGCCATCTTGAACACTGATCCATTTGCTATTGAATATTGTGGGCCCTTGTAGCAAGGGTAATGATACAAGAGGAAACATCTGCTCAATGCTCTCCTTGAAGGATCCTGCCCAGCTCTGCGTAACGCTGGAGTCTAGAGCTGTTAAAATAGGCAACTAGGGTCAAACTCCATGTGGGTCATCTTCTTTATGGCAACTGATCTTGGACTCCTCTCATCGAGAGGTGTAGGATTGATCTAAAGATCATCTGATTCCGATAAGTACTCATGGAGTTATGAATTTATTTGTGTTATAAGACAATTCGTCAAGGTCGGCTAGTAACCAAATAACCCACACATGTGCTCAACGTTTTAGTATAAAAGGAGGTGACTTGATAGCCATTTCTACACACACTTCACTCTCTCTCTCAACTTATTCTGGGTTTTAGTGGCGAGAGAAATCTAGATGATGAAGCCCTAGACGCATGAGGAAAGGAGACTAAGGGAGTTGCTCTAGGAGGATGCCCTAGTTGCAATCCTAAGGAGGATGCCCTAGCCACGGTCCTAAGGAGAATGTCCGAGCCGCAGTCCTAGAGGGGAGATCTAACCCTAAACGCAGTGATAGAAAGAGCCCTAATTGCAGACTCCTATATGCTGCCCAAATAGGTCTTAGCCGCAACAAAGTCATGGGTCTTTTGGAGGACCGAGTTGCTGTAAAGGAGGCCGAGGAGATTTTGGGACAGTGTGGGAGAAATTTGTGGTTGAAGGTCGAGTTGCTGAAGGTGTAGTGGATGTATTTTGAGGACTGTTCACATTTGCATGGAGGCTGAGTTAGGAAAGAAGAATTGCTGATTGGTTGAGGGCAGCAAGAGGTAAGGATTGACTGTTTTGGAGGGATGTTAGGGTGCCGCAAAGATCTGTGGTAGGCCACAGGCCTAGCCACTCCAAAATAGGGTTGCATGTAGACTTGAGAGGCTGCCATATGTCTAGAACAACAGCATGGTACAACAATGTTACAATGGGACAACAACAATAGCATGATGCTGCAAATACAACGGGACAACAACGTGGTACAACAAAGTTACAATGGGACAACAACGATAGCATGGCGCTGCAAACATAGTGGGACAACAGCATGGTACAACAATGTTACAATGGGACAACAACAATAGCAAGGTGTTGCAAACCCATTGGGGCAGCAGCATGGTACAACAATGTTACAATGGGACAAAAGCAATAGCATGGTGTTGCAAACACAATGGGATAGCATGTAAGCATGGTGCTGCAAACACAATGGGACAACATGGTTAGCATGGTGCTACAAGCTCATTGGGACAACAGTATGGTAAGCAAGGTGCAACAATCACATGGTGGCAAGCATGGTGCAGCAAGCACATGGGACAACAGTGACAAATATGGTGCAACAATGGCACATGATGCAGTACAGTGATGGGTACAATCATGATTGGTGAAGCATGATGAGATGCAGCATAGTGATGAATC
Organism: Pinus taeda; assembly: GCA_000404065.3. Classification (NCBI taxonomy): domain Eukaryota; kingdom Viridiplantae; phylum Streptophyta; class Pinopsida; order Pinales; family Pinaceae; genus Pinus; species Pinus taeda. The sequence continues at coordinate 52,867 of APFE030959865.1, forward strand.
GATGATGGGTGCAACATGGTGCAGCATGATGATGAGAAGCAACACAATGATAGGTGCAGCATGATGATGAGAAGCAGCACAATGATAGGTGCAGCATGGTGATGGAGTCACCTGGGAGAATCAGTTGAAGCAACATGTCTTCAACTGAGTTCAACTACCTCATGTATCATCTACTTAGAGATGATCTATGCTCTTATTTAGATAAGTCAAAGTGTTGACTTCTATTGTAAATGTACTATCTCTCTCTTTCTCTTGTGTCCTCTTGTCTTGGCTTGTCTTCTGCGATTTATGTTTATGTTCTATCTGCAATTTACTATTATGCTGATGTGATTGCTAATCTAGAAAAGATATTGAGCTAACTGTGAAAATTGAAATAAATTGCTCTAAGCATATAACATACCTAAAATTAACATGGTATCGGAGTTGAGTTGAAGACAATGCCCAAGCAAGAGTGAAAGAGCAATCATCGAAGACAGTTGGGAAATGACAAAAAGATCAATGGATTCCTCATCCCTCGTCAAATTCACCAAGGGTGAAGTCGAAGCAGGGAATATTATCAGAATGGCGTAGCGAAAGCTTCTGATGGCCTACCTAAAGATCACTTCAATGGGAAGTCTGGATCTAAGGGTAGAAGGAAAGGCAGATGCCTTGTTCGTAATAGGTTAGGCCATTATACGAAGGAGTGTCTGAATGGTAGGGACACATCACTTGATGATGATAACAATCATTTCAGGGACATCTTCAATGATCGGAGGAATGACAGGTGATGTAGGTCATCAAGAAAACGACCGACTCTTCAAGAAAGCAAGGAACCCCAGGCACTTCATCGGATAGAAGGGTGCTCTCTCTAATTTGGTAGAGATGGAAACAATCGTGGGATTATACTTGGAGTCGATGCCACCTATCCCGGAAAGGGTGTAGGGAATGTTACCCCTCAATTGAATGAGGGTAACTCGATTCATTTACAAGAATCTCTTTTATGTACATGATCACAAGAAGAACATGGTGTCCATTTCGGCAATGGAAATCAAAGGTTTCAAGGTGGCATTCATCAATAGAAAGGTATGTGTTTGAAAATAGAGTTTTCAAAGATGTTTTTATCTTTGAGTTCAGGATTGGAAATTTGTATCAAATTGCAGGATGGTCCATTAGGGACCATGTCAGTTGACACATCTCATCTATAGCACCGGAGGTCTGCTTATTATAGGGCCCTACCCGATGTGGGTCAAATAGTGACAGGGATGCTTGAATTCAAGAAGAGCATAAAGGTACATGTCCGAGATGTACCAAAGAAAAATCTTACAAGGAGACCATTCCCCTCATGTAGCAGGTCCACAGGTTTGGAACAACCCGAGGGGTTTGAGATTCATGATCGGGAATCTCATGTATTCCGGGGGAAGAAAGCCCTCTATGGCTTGAAGCAAAACACCCGGGCTTAATATGAGAGGATTGATAGTTGTCTGATGAAGCTGAGATTCACTAGGAGTGAAGCCGATCCAAACCATTGCTTGAAGGTTGTGGATGATAGACCTCTCATACTAGCACCTTCTAAGGACGACCTCTTTCTGACAGTTGTAGACCCTCTCATTTGCAAAAGTAAGAGGGAGTTGGATTCTGGAGTTGGAATGGTGAATTGCAAACTTGTGACTACCTCTATGGATCTTAACTTTCATAAGTTATGTGGTAGGGATACTGGACCTGATTTGGGAAATGCCTCGAGTTTCACAAACTCATACTAGCATTGATGTTCTTGGTGAACTCCCGTCCAAATATATGTTTTGCAGTTAGCATGGTGAGCTCATAGATGGTTGAGCCTCACTAGATTGGTGCCAAGGATCTTTTGAGATATCTTCGGGGCACAATCTCTCATAGATTGAGATATATTGCCGGAAATATGAAGTTGCATGATTATTTGAATGTTGACTGGGCAGGCAGCGTGGGGGATTGCAAGAGCACTTCTGAGTGTTGGTTCTCTTTGGGTTCTGCTTTGATATCCTAGATGAGTAGGAAGCAGAAGTCGGTTGCTATAAGCATCGCTGAGACTGAATATATAGCTACGAGTATGACCTCGTGTGAAGCTGCCTGGTTGCGGAAGCTCTTCAATGAGCTATTTGACACATGATGGATACCACCGTGATCTTCTGTGTCAACTTGAGGGGGATTCGATTATTGAGGAATCTTGTATTCCTTGATTGCTCCAACATATAGACATCAAGTACTACCTTATCTAGGATATGGTACATCGATGAGCAAGAAGGCTCCATTGCATTGGGATTGATGTGCAAGTCGTAGACATTCTGTCGAAGCCCCGAGGAAAGGTCAAATTTGTGACTAACCTAAACGACTTGGAGTCGTTGAGAAACCCTCTTACGAGGGTCATGCATGATGCATGCATTGAGCTCTGGGAGCTCCGGGGGCCTTGGGGTACTTCTTAGAGCAACAAGTGACCATAGGGCGACTCACCCTCTCCTAATGGTGCGTTGTGTATAGGGTGAATGGTTCAACCTTCCCCTGTGATACCCCGTGGCGACTTATGGACAGGATGAGTGGTTCTCTTGTCGAGGCATCCTACCCATGCAGTTTGGGACTTATGGGAAGTACCTCTCATTTGGCCAATGAGTAGGGAAATGGCATTAGGGACCACAGTAGTACTATCAATGGACGCATCATTGTATCTACCATACTCCCTATGCTAGGATGACCTCAATTGATCTGGGATCAATTGGAATTGACTTCGGGTTAGTAAGAGTGATATAGCTCACTCTCTCTTGGAACTGATCTGGGATCAGTATGAATGGTTTGAGACACTCTCTTGTGATATTGATCAGGGATCAATGAAACTGATTTCGGGTCAGTAAGAGTGACATAATTTGCTCTCTTTTGGAACTGATCTGGGATCAGTAAGAGTGGTATGACACACTCTCTTCATATGGAACTGACTTCGGGTCAGTAGAGAATGGTATGATACATTCTCGATCAATTCTTCTTCTTCATGGTTCAGCAGAGCAAAGCAGTGCAGGGCACTGATGGTAGAGATATTATAGTCTGGCAGATGGATCAGCGAATGGAGTTCTCCCTAGTTGAGAGGGAGTGTTAAAATTGGCAACTAGGGCCAAATTCCATGTGGGTCATCTTATTTATGGCAGCTTATATTTTTCTTGGACTCCTCTCATCGAGAGGTGTAGGATTGATCTAAATATCATCTGATTCCGATAAGTATTCATGGAGTTATGAATTTTTTTGTGTTATAACACAATTCGTCAAGGTCGGCCAGCAACCAAATAACCCACACATGTGCTCAATGTTTTAGTATAAAAGGAGGTGACTTGATAGTCATTTCTACACACACTTCACTCTTGATTTCTCTCTGATTGTTCTGGGTTTTAGTGGTAAGAGAAATCTAGATGATGAAGCCCTAGACACAGGAGGAAAGAAGACTAAGGGAGTTGCCATTGGAGGATGCCCTAGCCGCAGTCCTAAGGAGGATTCCCTAGTCGCAATCCTAAGGAGAATTCCCTAGCCGCAATCCTAGAGGGGAGATCTAACCCTAGACACAAAGACAGAAGAGCCCTAATTGCAGACACCTATACACTGCCCAAATAGGTCTTAGCAGCAGCAAAGTCATGGGTCTTTTGGAGGACCGAGCTGCTATAAAGGAGGCCGAGGAGATTTTGGGACAGCGTGGGAGAAATCTACGGTTGAAGGTCGAGTTGTTGAAGGTGCAGATTTTGAGGATTGTTCATACTTGCATGGAGGTCGAGTTAGGAAAGAAGAATTGCGGATTGATTGAGGGCAATAAGAGGTAAGGATTGATTGTTTTGGAGGGCTGTTAGGGTGCTACAAAGATCTGTGGTAGGCCGCAGGCCTAGCCACTCCAAAACAGGGCTGCATGTAGACTGGAGAGACTGCCATATGCCTAGAACAGCAGCATGGTACAACAATGTTACAATGGGACAACAACAATAGCATGGTGCTGCAAATACAGTGGGACAACAACATGGTACAACAATGTTACAATGGGACAATAGCAATAGCATGGCGCTGCAAACACAGTGGGACAACAACATGGTACAACAATATTACAATGGGACAGCAACAATAGCATGGTGCTGCAAACACATTGGGACAACAACATGGTACAACAATGTTACAATGGGACAACAACAATAGCATGGTGCTGCAAACACAATGGAATAGCATGGTAAGCATGGTGTTGCAAACACAATGGGACAGCATGGTAAGCATGGTGCTGCAAGCTCATTGGGACAATAGTATCGTAAACAAGGTGCAACAATCACAGGTGGCAAGCATGGTGCATCAAGCACATGGGACAACAGTGACAAATATGGTGTAGTAGTGACACATGATGCAGTACAGTGATGGGTACAATCATGACTGGTGAAGCATGATGAGATGCAACATAGTGATGATGGGTGTAGCATGGTGTAGCATGATGATGAGAAGCAGCACAATGATAGGTGCAGCATGGTGATGGAGTCACCTGGGAGAATCAGTTGAAGCAACATGTCTTCAACTGAGTTCAACTAACTCATGTATCATCTACTTAGAGATGATCTATGCTCTTATTTAGATAAGTCAAAGTGTTGACTTCTGTTGTAAATGTACTATCTCTCTCTCTCTCTCTCTGCTGAACTATTGAAGAACATATAAGAAGAATTGATCAAGGGTTACTCGACATTGGGGTTTGTCCTTGGCTAGCGCCACATCTTGTGTCCTCTTGTCTTGGCTTGTCTTCTACGATTTATGTTTATGTTCTATCTGCAATTTACTATTATGCTGATGTGATTGCTAATTTGGAAAAAATATTGAGCTAACTGTGAAAATTGAAATAAAATGCTCTAAGCATGGAACATACCTAAAATTAACAAGAGCTCAATGTCGCCTCACCTCTCTCCTATAGGTATAGTTGCATACAGAGCGAAGTCTTCCTCCAACCTAGAGGACAACTAGTCAATCTCTATCGAAGCTGCTACCTGCTCTTGCTTCTCTTTCTTGTCCTTCTTCCTCTGAGGACAGTGGGTACTATAGTGACCAAACTCACCACACCTTAAGCATTTGATCTTTGACATATCCTTCTTTTTCTTTCCTCCTCCATGTGAGCCTTGTCTTTGACTGTGACCTTTCTTTGCCTTTCCCTTCGATGCAATGGCTACATTCTCCTCCTCGTTCACACTCTTTGATCCTTTGCTACTGCCACTGAGATTACTCATGACTAGAGCAAGTCACATCTCCTCCTGTGTGAAATCTGCCCACAATTGATCCCATCCAGGTAGCTGATCTCGTCTAGTAATACCTTGGATGGCAGTAGCCCACTCCTCGGTGAAACCATTGATAACTATATGCAACAATTCAACTTCTTAAGGTGTCTCTCCTATTTCGGCAAGCTCATTCCGAATATCTTGAATCCTGGTGAGGTAGGGGGTAACTCCTCCTCCCTTCTGCATCCTAGTGGTTCTTAGCTTCTCCTTTAGGAACATTTTCTGATTCTCAAAAGGATTCTGGTGTAGTGCTACGAGAGCATCCCACATTTCTTTGGCTGTATTCTTGACCGCAATATGTGAGACTACAAGATCTCTAACTCCATCGAGAATCAACTGTTTCACCTTGGCCATCTCCTTATTGTAGTTCTCTAGTTGTTGCGGGTCTGTCGGTACGGCTACAACTTTCTCTGCGTACGACTTCAGACCATGCTCATCTAGCAGGAAAGTCATCCTTGCTTTCCAGATACAATAATTTGAGGCTCCATTAGCCTATCCTGATCTCGAAGTCCTGCTGATGCCATTTCTGCAAAACTCACAACTGGGAAAATAAACAAGAATCTCCTCCTTCCTGCTTGGCTGCTAGCAATGCTACTCGTACTCCCTCCTGGAATGCGTAGATCTGCCTACTGCTTCTACTACCTACAACTGGAAATCATGGATTTCCTCTTGTAAATTGTATCTAGAAACCCTCTAAGAAACTCCTCTGATGTGTGCCTTTTCTCTTCCTTGCCCATCGTTGATCCTACTTTGCGAATCTGCTGCAAAATAAACAGTGCCCAGATCAAGAATCTGCGCTGCAAAAATGTTGATCTGCTCACCTACTGCTTGCTGGAATTGCTCCTGGGCAATTCAAATTTCCTACAACTTGCCACTAGAAAATCGAACTTCTACCCAACAACTTGAACTGCCTGGCTGGATCTGCGCAAATCTAAAAGAAATTCATTCAGACTCCCTCTGAATTGCGAAATTTCTCCCTCTTTGTCTCTTCGCTTTGATACCATGTGAAATTTTCCTTAAATTGCAGCAACTGGAAATTTATTCTTCTAACTGATTAATTATGCAGTTTATTTTCTACGACAAACAACGAATAAATCATACTGCAATTTTTCATAAATAAAAACGTTGCAGAAATAAAATTCAGGAACTAAGAAATATAGAGCACACACAGAATAAAATTTGATAGTTATTTTTGGACAAATGTCCCCGGAAAATCCCAATATGGGAAAATCAGTGCAACAGATGAGGTTTTTATTATTATGCAGCAGTGAAAATATGAGTATAATCTATGGATGCCCAACTAGCTATCCAATTGGCAAATATTTGAAAAAAATAATTAGAGATAAAATTCTCTCTCCACAAGTAATCCTAGGCTTTGGCTCCCTCTGAAAATTGGTTGTCCAACCCTTGCGCGGGCCCTTCTACACTGTTTTTGCATAAACCGACACACGTGTGGCTCAGATCAGCGATAGATAAAGATGTCTTCCCTGTCTTTGCTACTAGAAGTGACTATCCGGACCTTTGGAAGACTTTCCTGGCCTCTGGAAGCTTAATCGACCTCCTCTCGGCTAAATCGAACTGCTCTGTTGAAGCTACTGCACAACTTTACTATGGAATACTCTTGTCACTTGCTGTTGCCTCTTCGGAACTGGAAATCTTCCTCGGGACTCACTGTCTCTGCCCCTCACTAGCTCTACATCCCCTTTGGCTTGAACTCTCTTTGCTGAATTAATGTAATTAAGAAGCTCGATCTCTTCCAAGGAACTCGACCTCTACTATCTCCAGTGTATTTTTCTCCAACCCCATCGACCTCCTCTTATAATCTCTCGTTGGTGAACCAACGACCATGATTATCCTCGTCAATGACTAAGATCATCTCTAAGTCGATCCATGTGAGTTTCTAGAGAAATCTCACCTTTCCCAATTAATTCTTGTTAATTAATCACTTTTCCTAGTTAAACTTAGGAAATATTTAATTATTGACTAATTAACTTAATTGAGGCATCTCTAGGTGTTTTCTCTTGAAAAGTTTTATGGGTTATAAGGAGAGCTTCAGCGTAAATCACATAAGAAAGATTTTTGCCAACGCGTTTCGAGGTAGTTTAAGACTAGTCAAACTACTTTATCAATCAAGAACTCTAGTCAAACTACCTCTAATGTGATTATGTAACATTATATGAACCATAACAGAATATTATTATTTAGGACTTTTATAAATGTTTAATATTTATTTTTAATATTATTAATTATTATTATATTTATTCATATAACATTAATAATTAATTTATACATAATATTAAATTAATTTGTAATTAACCTAACTTTAACCCTTTTCTATAAATATAATACGTTTTTATTTAGGACATATATATATTAATATAAATTAATTAATTAACTATTTTTATAGTATTTATTAAAATATATATATTATTATTTTTCACATAAAATTAATTGTAAATTTATTATAAATAAGATAAATTGCAATTAGGGTAACAATAATAACAAATAGGACATTAGAATGTACATATATATAGGTTAGATTTAAAGAATTAATTAATTAAATATTAACATATATAGATATATATAATTTTACGTATAAAGAGGTAATATTTGAAATTAAATAAATGAATTTTTTCTAACAGATTAACCTTTAGTTATATTTTAATATTAAATTAATTAGATGTAGTTTGACTAGGGTTCTTGATTGATAAAGTAGCCGTTAGAGGGTTTTAGCTGTTGGAGTCTCTGCTTATACTATTTAACACGATGGGCTAGATCTGTATTTTCAACTTGTCCTGATGATGAACCACATTGGTTGGTTCGAAACGCGTTGGCAAAAATCTTTCTTATGTGATTTACGCTGAAGCTCTCCTTATAACTATGACAAATCACAGAAGTCTCAATTCTACAAGTTTTATGGGTTCTGGAGCTCTAGTGTTTCTAAGCCTCTTTGACCAAAGTCGAGACTAGAATACCTGTCCAATGCTACCCAATCATCGAAAACTAACACTATGAATCTTGATCCCTTGCTCCAAAATCCTTGTGCACTCTGGCTCTACTTCTGGCTCCTAAATCTTATCGCACTTGGGCCCCTAAATCTATGCGCACTATTGCTCGTCAATTATGCGCACTCCACACACAAAGAATGATCTATAATCTTGTACCTTCGTCCCTCTCTTTATAGAAATAAATCGATGCATGCATGAGGCCTAGTCAAATTTCAGTTTACACTAGTGTCACGAGTTTTCTTTGCTAGTTAACTGGAGCAAGTCCCAGTTACACTTGGACTAGCTCTTAATTAACTAGCTTGAGTTCCTCCTTGATTTACTCTAGTTGTGATTGTGAGTTAATTGAGAACTCAACTCGTTATCTCTCCAATCAACATTGAAGTCTTAACTCGTTCTAACTCAACTTATCACTGCTACCTCATCCTGAAGTCTAACTGAAGAAGACTCCAACAAATTGAAGCTCCAACACTACGCATTCAAACTTGATGACCATTCTAGTAAACTGGAAATCAACTCATCGTAAATGAAGTCTATCTCACGAACTCACACTCATGTGAGAGAAAGACTAATTCGTGGTCTTCATTGGTTAATGCATAAGCTAGAAAATCTTCCATTGCTACATTTTCAACACAGGAAGACATGTAGTGTGGGAGCACGCATTGTTGTAAGGCCTTAACACGCATTGTTGTAGGGCCTTAACACTTTGTTTAGGCATACATGCAATGCAGCGGTGCATGGAGTCATCAAGTTGTGGAATGGACCACTTGGAGAGGCACTAGGGTAGTAGGTGTATTGGTATCTGGCTTGGGGGAAATGAGAAATCACGTGTGAGATGGTTGATGAATGAGTAGGACCAAGTCAATCTCCCTGAGTCAAGTATAAGGGGGGGGATTGTTAGGGTGGTTCAGGTAAACTTGACCCGGTCAAGTTATCGGTGGTTTTTGGGCTTTAGGTATATGACAACCCATGGTTTTGCCCATGGCATTTATCTATAATGTAGCCTATTTAAATGCTCAAAAAGTTCCATGTTAAGTCATCCCAGTGGCCATTGGGAACACAACAACGGTGTCTTTAGACACCACCACTTCTCTCAATGCTCTGTGACCCTAACCACGTTCATGGAAGCCAAAGCCAATTTGGTGAACGATTTGGGAATCCTGGGAAGGGGCTCGTTTACTATTACTAGAGACGTTAATGGAGAGCCCTTGGGTAATGGAACTAAGATTACTTTGTTTCTCAAGGAAGACCAATTGGACTACCTGTTGGCGGAAAATTGTACAGGATAGAGACCCTGTGTTCGGGCGGGGGGGCCAACAAAGATCCACTATAGTCTAGTGCAACGTCTACATTTTCACCTTCCCCAAGAGGAGTAAGGCGTCTCACCCTAGGCGTGCCGCGACCTTACTAAGATAGGGATTAGGACAAGGTGTCAAGGAGAGTTGCGCAAAAACTATCATTCCCATCTACTCTAGAATTCATAGCATCTTACATTTATCACTTGAAAGCATCCAAGCGACAAAAGACATACATTCATGCAACTAACACATCCATGCATAACATGCAAAGCATCCATGCAACTAACACATCCAGAACCATAAAGCAATCCCGCAACTCTTTCCATTAACTTAAAAGCATCATTACATCCGGCTCTAAGGCCATTCAGATAGAAACAGGAGAACCAACATACAAAATAGCTCAGAATCAGATGAGCACAAAACAATGCTAGTCCGATAAACTCAGTGGTAGCATCTCAGCATGAACGTCCTCCTCCCTTGGTTTCCTTTTCCTTTAACTTTTATAAACCTCGCTCGCCTGAACTGCGAGTTTCTTCCTCGGATGCCACGCGCGCCCTTTCGTCCTTGGCTACTTATGTGGCTTGGTTGCGACTGCTCCATCTCTTGACGGTTGTTGCGGCTCGGTTGCGCTTGCATGCCCTCATGTTTTCCGCTTGCTGACTTTAGTGTTTGACGAATTTTGGCGGATTTTCTTTCTTTCCCTTGGTTGTTTTCTCCGCAACTACCTTTTGGTCAGACTTGGTCAAAACTTGTCAAAATTCTGTTCCCCAAAAATGAAGGACCCAATAGGCCTCGACCACAATCGATTGACTCATCCCTGAGTCAATCCTTTGTTGACGTTGTTGTTTCTTCTTGTTGCTGTGGGGCTCTTGCTTGTGCTGATTCTTCTTGGACTATACCTTCACGTGTTGCAGGTTATCCTTTAAATGAAGGACCCATCTCAGGGATAAATTGGATGGCTGTGGTCTTAAATTGTGTATATTTAGTAAGGGCCCACTGCCAGGGATTTGTGAGAGTGTTAGCTTGCTCAATGAATTGTGCATTGAGTTCAATTGTTGGTTGGTCAATTCTTGCATGCAGGAGAGCATTCCACTGAGAATCTGCTTTTGTGCTGAGTTGTTGTAATTTATGGAATGAACCTTCGCTGGTGGCTTGAGGTTGCGAAGTAGAGCCTTGGTGGTGCACGAGTCATCCTTAATCTACTGGATCTGCTTCTCAAGCATGTCGGTCTGTGCAAGAAGATCCTATTGCTGGTTGAGGTTGGGTGTGGTCAAGGTTTGGTTGAACAAATGGTGAGCTTGTTGTCGCAGAGTATAGACCAGTTGATTTTTCTCGGCAAGGGACCTCGACCAGTGATGGACCTAAGTGAAAATTTCTTTTGCCTTGCCTGTATCCTAATGAAGGGAGGCCTTTAGAGAAGCCACATTAGTGATCTTTTGCTTAATATCATTGGCATACTGGGTTGCTTGATCAAGGAGCTCTCTTTGGCTCGCTGCGATAGTTCTTTGAAGATCCCTGTTTGCTGAACAAAGTCGGTGCGTGTAGTTCTGATGTGATCACAACAGTATGAGAGAGTGCAAGCTGAGAAGTCCTCTGGTGCATTTGGTACTACCTCAGCAATGGTAGGCCAAAGAGTTTGGAATTTGGCATTGATAACATCAACCTGTTGTTGTAGTGCTTGCTTTTCCTGGAGAGGTTGATCCTGTTCGACCGCAATAAAGAGAAGCTACTGCTGCTGCTCATGTTCCACTGTCAAGGTATTGTGCAATGCCTTTGCTTGGTGAGTAGCCATTTGAATAAAAGTAAATAACTAAGGGGATGACTAGTTCTGAAGGTCATCAGGTGTCATGGTAGCAGGTGGAGGGTAGTGGGCTTGCAGCCGTTGTCCACTGGCAACTGATTTTTCTGATTTCTCTTGGGGTGAAGATTCTCGCTGTAGGGTCTCTACAGTGTGGGCGCTAGTGTGATTTGGAACAGAATGTGGTGGTGTAATGGGAATGGGGTTGGATGTTGAAGGTAAGATGTTCTTAACTTCTTGGCCCTGCAAATTAGAGTGAATATGCTAATTGGTTGTCAGTTGTGGGCTTGATGCGAGTAACAAAGATAACAGAGGTATGTTAACCGACTCCACGGTTGTAGGGGGAACAAGTGTGTCTTGGTTAGTGTCAGTGATGGGTTGAATTACGGAATCAACCTCCATCTCAGTTTTGGCACTGAGGAGGTTGTTGGTTGGAGGGAGGTCTGAAATGGTTGCCGAGGGGGAGGCCATGTGAGCCGACAGGTTGTGAGACGTTGGAGACGCGGTGGAGGTAGATTGCGAGATTTCCTCTATGATTTCGTTGTTGGCAAGAGAGTGTGGTTCTTCACCGGTGAGATTGACAACCTAGGCAGAGTTAATTGTAACAGGTTTTCGGGGCAGTGTTGCAGGTTGGGTAGTAAGCAAACGGGTTTCCTGAACTGTGGGTTAGGTAGTGGAATGATGGCCCACCAGGGGAAGCGAGGAAACCACTGGGATGAATGACAAAGCACTAATCAGACTAACATTTAGAAATTCAGAGAACATGGGTAGGGTACATACTGATGACGTGAGACCCTCCAGGGTGTTGCGAACTGATATCATCATTGTCTCGAATCTCTTCAAGACATGATTGAGCGTCTCTTTTGCCACTCACTTTCAGGAGGCTGAGGGGGTTTCACTAGGTAGTGGTCGTGGCAACATCCCTTCAAAAGAATGTCTTCTTGTTGTCCTAGACCTCACCAATGAGTCCGGGCCAAGGATAGGACTTCAGTGTGGAATGCCTCTACTGAGAGAATGAAAGGCAAAGCGCACATTTGGAATGTGTCTGGGTTGACAACCTTGGGGCGAATCCAGGTGGTGTTGTGTAGAACACCAAACCATATGGCATGCGAATAGTCATCTAAAAGCAATTGCAGGATTCTGGGGACGACTTTGGTGACACCAAGCATTTTTTCATACCATCCCGCGAAGGAGCTTCGTTGATTTCCTTGCTATTTGGGTCCCCTGAGCTCCGCCATGGGGAGTGCTTGAGTGCTAGGGGCTAATCTTCAGAAAATGGGGCTAGCTCTTTGCCTTCAGGAGGATACCATTTCATCATTGCTAGAGAGATGACGAGATATCCATAGATGAAGTATGTCACCTGCTTGTACGCATCCTTGTAGGCTTCAATCATTCAACAAGAAACTGCACCATCTCAATTGTTCCCTCCTTTCACAAGCTTCCACCACTGAGATGGTATCCAGAGTGCATTCGCCCTTTGTGTAATGGCGCATTATTTTCCTAGCAATTATGGAGCAGGCGCATTTGATGGAGGGAACGTTAATTGGGTCAATATTGGCTCCTTTGCCATCGCGCTGAGTAGCATACTTGGTGTAATAGTTGTCGCCTATTTTCTTCCTACGTTTTGAGGTAGTCTGGAACGCAAATGACACTGTGGCTCTCGCAGCAGATAGCCTCGTCAATTTTTGAATGTCACTAGCTTGAATGGGGTATTCCCTGTCGAGCCAGAGGGAACCTCCATGCAGCACGCTGATAAGGAATTTAGTGCATTGCATGGTTGCCCCTGAAGTGCCAAAGACTGGTAAATTCCACAAATTTAGCAACGTGGACCTCTGTATTCCTCATAATCCTCTTTTATTCGGGAAGATTGGCTGCCATCTTGTCTGGTTGCATTCTCTTGAAAACTTCGTGTTTGAGCGCAGGTAAATGGAATGAATCTGGTTGGTCGTTGTCGATGAGCGTGGCCTTCTCGTATTTACCAAGGAGATTTTCAATTGCTGTCACTTTGAGGTTGGATGGAGGGGTGGGAATAATAGTTTTTGATACCTTAGTCATAACTATAACTCGGCGACTATACACAACGAAAACAGGGGGCTTGAATTTGGACTTAGAACCAGGGGAATTCGACAAGGAAGCCGGATTGAGCAATTTGACCACCTAAGCCTTTACAATGAAGAGCTTGACGTTGCCATGCAAACTATATAGAAAGGCTTGACACGACGCTTGTGATTAGACCGTTTAACTAATTAATACAACTTGCTATAATCGATTCAAATTGTGGCATTAATGATGGCTGTGACCTGGACTTAATCTGGATGATGCAAAACACTCAAAAGGCAGATGATCATGATGGTCAATTAAGATGATGGCAAATTCAAAAAGCTAATGACCAGACTGTGTCAGGGATATTACGAGAGAGATTTAAACCAAATTCGAAAAGATAGGGGATTATTACTAATTATGACAGATAAGACCACTGCCACATGTGTTTCCCTGAGCACAATCAGTTGCGGTCGGGTGTGCTCAACTAATTAACAAACCTAATGAAAGTAACTTTATTTGTAACTAACATCACTGACACAACTGACATTATTGACTCAACTTCAAACTTATCTCACTGACTCAATCCTAAACCTAACTACAATCCACTTTCGGAGATCAAATCAATTTGATTAAGACAAGATTGGGCTATGGAAGGGCTTCAGGCGTTGTGCCATTCACCCACCTAGGCAATAGAATTCTGTCCAGTTGTGTGAGTCTAACTCCCAACTCTCGCACTTTCGTAACAATAAATGGTTCCAACCAGTGCATTTGGAGCTTCCTAGGATGTTTCAGAAACTAAATGTCGTATAGGAGAAACTTGTCCCCGACTGCAAAGGACATCCTCTTGATGTGTTAGTCGTGCTACGTCTTCTATCTCTCCTTGTCAACAGTCTAGTGAAAATCTGCCAGAAACCTAGCTTCATCCAACTCCCAGAGTTCATCGAGCCGTTTTGCAATTGACACATCCTCTGACATTTGAGTGGTTCGAGCAATAAAGAGGTTGGGAATGATGAACTCGACAGGTACTACGACTTCTCGGCCATAAACAAGATGGAACGACGTATATTTATTTAGGGATTTGATGGTTGTACGGTAGGCCCTAAGGTAGTTGGTACCCGCTCGTCCTAGTCGTCTCGGTTGGCAGAACATATCTTGGTGAGACCCTTCTCTAGGATTTTATTGAAAGCTTTGATAGTGTCGTTTGCTTAGGGTGGTAGGAGTTGCTTTTATGATGCTGGATCATTCCTTAGCAATGCGACGACTGTTTCATTAATGAAGTGGGTCCCTTGGTCACTGGTGAGGCTCCAGGGGCACCCAAATCAAGTGATGATATTTTTGAAGATGAACCGTGCGGCGATTTCTACAGTGCAATCTTTAACTGGTGCGACTTCGGCCCATTTGGCGAGATAATCTGTAGCAGTGATAATGTACCTGGCATGTGAATGACACTGATGGATTAATAGGTCCCATAAAGTCCACAACCCATTTTTCGAATACTTGGAGTGCACATACAAGCTGGAGAGGAAGTTCATCCAGGTGCAATGGTTGTCCCACCCGTTGGCAAACATCGCATTTCTTGACATATTCCTTCGCATCCTTGAAAAGCGTGGACCACCAGAGTCCACCTTACAGTACTTTTCTCGCGGTGGCTTGCCCCCTATGTGACATCTCCCGCAATCCCCGAATGGCATTCCCATAGCACGTCTTGCTTTTCATGGTTGAGGACACATCGTCGTAATATTTGGCTGAGACCCATCTTGTACAACTACCCTGCAATCAACTAATAGTCTGTAGCTCGAACCACCATATGCTTTCTCTGTGTTGTTGTGTACTCGTCTGGACATTTTCTAGTGGTTAGAAATAGTACGATGTCTTCTAAATAGTCGGGGATGGCCTCAACTTGGAATGGATCAGCGTCCGACAATTGGTCATCTATTAACCCCCCAGCTTCGCTTGACTCCAGACGGGAGAGATGATTAGGCCCTACATTCATCCTCCCTAGCTTCACAATGACTTCGAATGTAAACTCCTGGAACAATAGTAGCCATCTACAAATTCTTCCTTCGAGTATAGGCTTATTCACCAGGGACTTCAGTGCAGAGTGGTCAGCAAAGAACTTGAATGGACCACCCAGGAAGTAGTGCTTGAACTTTTGCAGCGAGTACACCATCGCAAGAGCTTCCTGTTCGGTAGTGGTGTAATTTCTTTCTGTCATGGAAAGTTTCCTGCTGGCAAAATAAATCGGGTGATCTAGGTTACCGTTTCCAAGCTGGACCAAAACAACTCCCAAAGTGATTCTTGATGCATCAATATGGACATTAAATTCTTTATTCCAATCTGGGTAAACTAGGATTGGTGCACTTGCCAGCATCTCTTTTAGCACGTTGAGGGTAGCGTCAAATTCATCGGACCAGGCAAACCGCTCATATTTCTTCAATAGCTTCTCCAAAAGTGCAGTGATCTAGGCATAATTGTGTATGAACCTGTGGTAGTATCCTGTGGGGCCTAGAGTCAATCTTAGCTGCTTGACACTGACTGGTGGAGGCATATTCAGGATCACCGCAAGCTTGGCAGGGTCGACACACACCCCTGCTTTGCAGACTATATGCCCCAATAGTGATTAGACGTCACTCTGAGCAAGTTGGAGTGTCTTTTCAATAAATTGTAGACTATCCAATTGTCCATATATACCTCCACAAATCTGTGGATATGGTCGTGGAAGGTAGCAATTACGATCCTTGAAAACACTGCTGGCGCATTTTTCAACCCAAACAACATGACATGGTAGGTGTAAGAGAAAAGCCCCATTCAGTTGTGAAAGTAGTTTTCTTCTTATCTTCCTTTGCAATACGAACTTGGTGATAGCCAAAGAATCCATCTGTGAAGGATTAGGCTTCATTACCTGCAACATTATCAAGGACTTTGTCATTGAATGGAGTGGGAAAGGGGTCGTGGACATAGACATTGTTCAAGCTTCTATAATCTACACAAACCCAGATTTCTTCAGAATCTTTCTTGTTCTGGATGACAATCAGATTGATCCACTCAGCTTCATCAACTGGGAAAATGAGTCCTGCTGCCAACATCTTGTCAATCTCCCTCTTCACCTTCTCCTTGACCCTTGGGTTCAGTCGATACAGTTGGTGCTTCACTTGTCTTACATCGGGTTTCAGCACGACCTTCATTCTCCCAACTCCCTCTTAATTCTTTTAAGCTCTGCAACAACCGAGGAGAACATGTCCTCATACTCCCTCAGAAGATCAAAGATTTCCTTGGTGGTCTGTTCGTCCCAATAGTCCCCAATGGAAGCTAATTTTGGTTTCTCTTCTGTGCCAATATTGTGCTTTTGCAACTTCAGAGGTTGTAGTTGTGGACCATCTGGTACAAGCCCATATTCTACGTTTCGTTCGCCTTCAAATTCCTTCAAGGTCAAGTGTCTTAACCCTTCTAAGTCGTCTCCATCGGGTTCAAGATTTATCTTCACGCAAGCCATAGCGTCATGAAATCCGGATTTATATATCTGATTTAAGGTATCTTGGTCACAATAATCTTCAGTAAGGTCTCCTGCTGGGAACATGACCCTCTTGATTGCTTTCGAAGCAACTGCTATCATCTCATTATTGTCAACAAAGAAGAAATCACGGATGAATTGGGCTATCATGCAGTCCCATTCACTGGTATGCCTCCTTATTTCTTCCTTAAGGTACCACGCCTAGGGGAATGTCCCAGAGTGTGGACAAATCTGTGTACCCACAAACTCTCAGGAAGTCCTTCCCTGATCCATCTGTCTTTACAACTTTGTATATGTTGGTGAGGATTAGTGTACCCTTCGTACTTAGTGAGATGGGGCGAGTAGTCTTTTGGATACCCAAATCTGCATACCAATGCAGATTTAACTATCTCCCACTCCCGAAGATGGTTGCGATGGGAACCCCACCACCTTGCTGGCGTCGCTTGGAGGGCAACATCCAGCAAGGGCACCTTGTGTGCTTCCAAAATGTTCAAATCAACTTTATTGATAAAATCAATAACAGAACCCATACCACTAAAAACAAGAAATTCTCGTACCTTTGTACCAACCCAGTGGATACGTTGGATCGTTGCACATCGCCTAGAGTGGATCTCATGGCCTCCTTGCTACCAATCATCCCACACAACTTTTGATCCAACTTTGGAGCTATGAACACTTCTCTAGCTAATCGACCCATCCGCTGTAGGATTGATGTAGTCTTCTCTCTTTCCTTTTGTGAGCCAGTATCATTGATCCAATAACTTAGGTTCTTCCCTATCGTCCATTGGCTCAGTGAACCTAGGGCCGTGATAGGGATCTAAGGGTTGAATCACCCTGACTCCATCCACCTTGAATGTCATTGTTTCCCTCTTTAGGTCAATCATTGCATAATTTTCGAAGGTCCAATCTATCCCCAATAATGTCAGATAGGGGTCCTTATCTCCCATGATGTCTATGACCTCAAAGTCTGCATGGCTCAGTGAACCTAGGGCCTAGATAGGGATCTAAGCGCTGAATCACCCTTACTCCATCCACCTCGAAAGTCATTGTTTCCCTCTTTAGGTCAACCACTGCATAATTTTTGAAGGCCCAATTTATCCCCAATGCCGAATATGGTCCTTATCTCCTGTGATGTCTATGACCTCAAAGTTTGCATACGTCTTCATCCTTGCTATGTCTACTTCTACATCTTCCAAGCGACCAACTAGGAGGATACAGTACTGATTCGCATGCGCAATTGAATTAGGGAGAATGCTAGCTTAGGCCTTCTCAGGTCTTTCTTGGTAAAATGTTCACAACTGACCCCAAATCTAGCATAGTGTCCTTAATTTGGAACCCCGCAATTTGGGCATCGACACGAAATTCCCTCCGTCCTTTTCTTGTTCCTCCACACTCACCTAGAATGCCTTTTGGGCAGATTGGTAGAGGAGCCCTTCCAAGAGCTCCCCATCCTTGACAACAACTTTCAACTTCTTCTGCAACTGCCCCAACATCTGTTCGTTGCTCATGATTTGCAAGAACAACTTGAACCATTCTTCTATAGGTTGGGAATTGCTCTGTGGCAGCTTTGGGCTTCTGGGCTCCAAAAGTTCTGGCTGCTCCCCTCAGGGCCCATCAGTCGGAACCAGCTGGTTGAAAATCTCTGCGACATCTTTATAGTACTGCTTCTGCCGGTTGGAATCATAAGAATGCTTTGGTGAGACAGGCTTTATGATCCTTGGTTGATTGGCAACCCCATGGTCAACTCCAGTTTTCTTTCCCCCCCGAGTGACTATGTTAATGTTTGACATCAAAGTTGGTCTAGATTTCCATGGTTCTGCATTGATCAAATTTGCTCCCCTCTACTGATTACGCTCCTCCCATCTGGCGATTAGTTCCGGGCAATCCTCTATTGCATGTGTGTTTGATCCGGATTTAAACAGGAATGCAACAAAATACAGAGATAACCATATACACAAAGATGCAGTAGAAATAATATTTAATTTCATTAATGTAAAATACTGAAATATGCTTACAAACAGAAATGGAAATAAACTAGCTAGGGCGATG
The DNA here is from genome assembly GCA_000404065.3 of Pinus taeda. Lineage (NCBI taxonomy): Eukaryota > Viridiplantae > Streptophyta > Pinopsida > Pinales > Pinaceae > Pinus > Pinus taeda. The sequence goes on from APFE030959865.1 coordinate 71,850, forward strand.
GTAGCTTAACTCTGGGAAGAGATGTGGCGGCTACATGCCTCTGAATTGTGTTACAATGAAGCTCGAAGGCCTATTTATTGTTGAGAAACAATGGAAAACCCTTAACATCCCAAAACCTAACCTTAGAAGATGAAACGCCAAATTGTGGGCCCCGTTTGGGTAAATTGGTACATCAATTTCCCGGGGTCGTAACTTTGGCATATGATCTCCATTTGACGCATACAATAGCTCGTTAGAAAGATCTATCCGAGCGCTACAACTTTGGGAAGAGCAACATTGGTCTATGGACCCATGTTGCTCCTAAATTTCCCAAAAAATGTCGTGTAGGGCCTCAAAACAGCTCTGAAAGTTCAGGCCCTGAAAAATTGCTAAAAATAGTAAACTGTGCTACGATTACGGAGACTGAAAAACTGAAAGAGATAGTTGTGGGGGTCCAAATGGGATAGGTGGGTGGCCACTAACATCAACCTGGATCATTCCTCCCCCCTTAAGAAGCAATGGTCCGCATTGTGTTGAGTTCTTCCATGAGATGAGGAAGCTGCTGTTGAACTTGGTCCTTGGTGAGTTGTCCTGCAATCTTTGATGTGTCTAGTAATGGTGGGAAGCATGGTCAACGACGATCCACATTGAACACTCGGTGCAAACGAATGAATGGGGGAATGCTATGCTCCAAAGCATTGTTTCCCACAGCCTTGGTAATGGTGTAAGGACCATGTCGGAGTGGTCAGAGCTTTTGATGGGCTCTTGTAAGCTGTTCTTTCTGCAGATGCAACTAGACTTTGTTGCCCACCTGAAGCTTCTGTGGTACCCCTGTAGGTGAGGAGAAGTTGTTCTTGTGTTTTGTCATGACTGTATCCCTCTATTGCTTTGGCTGCATGGAGGAACCCTTTGCATGGGTCATGGATGTGGCAACAACCTTCCCCTTACTTTGAGAGCGAACCAAACAGAAAATAAATTTCCTAGTCTGTGAGATGAGCTTGCTGCCTTTCTTAGCAGCGATCAAAGAAGTGGCGGTAGGTGGGCTACCTTTAGTATCCTGTATAATGAATTATCCAAAGAAATAATGACAGCACGAGGCCTTAGACTCATACATAGCATGTCGCCTCTACAAGTATGGTTGGCCTAATAATACATCACAAACATCCAAAGGTGTAACATCACACTATACCTCGTCTGTGAAGGGCTTGATGCTGTAAGGAAGGTGACACTGCTGGCGAACTTTGAGATTTCGTCCTTCATGAAGCCACCCGATACTGTACGGCTACGAGTGTGGTGTAGTCAGTAGGCCCAACCGCTTCATGACCTCTGCTAAAATGAGGTTCTTTTGGCTGCCACTGTCGACAATGAATTGCAGCAGTGAACCCTTCACCCACATTTGTGAGTGGAAAAGACGTTCCCCCTTTTCTGGATCTTCGGGTTCATTCTCTTGGATCTTGGTGGTGGCAACAGTGATGTTGGGCTCTGCATCAATGATGTGCTTCCCTTTTCCATTCCCCTTGTCGGGTTATGACTTAGGGTCGGAAAATGCATCTGATTCGAAAGCCTTCAATTCAGCCACCAACGATTGCTTGGTCCGACACTCACTTGTGTTATGAGTGGGACTCATGTGGAACTCACACCATTTTCTTGTGTCCTTCGACTTCGTGGTGTTGTTCTTTTCTCGCAGGTTCGATAGGTTGTCTTGGGTCACCCCGCCTTGGCTTTATCCTTTGGTCTTCGGATTTGTAGATCCAAAGTCTCGCTTCTTTTGTTTGAACTTTTGCTCAATTTTGACAGCGTATCGGTACGTCGTGTCGAGCGAGGAGATGTTCAAGAACTCCATCTCTTCCTGGATGTATCTGTGTAGGTAGCCGTGGTATTTGGGTACCAAATGCAGCTCAGAGTCCTTGACACCCAACTGTGTACGAAGGGTATGAAAAATGTTTGTGAACTCCGGTACATCTTGGTCCCTTCCCTGCCGTAATGTGGTCCATTCGATGTATTTGTCCTCATAGCTTTTGACAGGGTAGTACTGCTCCTTGATGGCATCCCGGAATGAATCCCAAGTGGGTGTGGCTGAAAATAGTGAGTCCGTACTTTAATCTTTTTGCTCGCAATAGGTTTCCCACCAGTGCTTGACATGGGGGGCTGATTTGAGAAAAGCAAAAATAATCATTCCTGACTGGAAAAATCATGAACAGAAAAATACCCATCTAGCAGATTTAACCATTTATCTACGGCATCTACGTCTATTTGACCCTCGAAGATGGGGATTTCAAAATTAACTTGTACCTTAAAGGGCGTGTCGTTTCCAGAGTAGTTGTTGGAAGTCGATGCGTCGCCTCTGGGTAGCCGCTGAAGGATCTGCCCGAGGGCTTCTTCGAGCAAGATTTTGATAGGATCTCCTGCCCCCTCGTCTCTCTTTTGATCCGCCATGGGAGGCCGGCGGGATTTGTGACGTTGGTTTTGCAAAGGTTCGACTGGTTCAAGCCCTAACTCCTTATATCTCGACCTTGTTGGGGACATACAAAGAAAAATAGAGAAAAAGCAGACCGCTCTGATACCATTGATCCGAATTCAAACATGAACGCAACAAAATACAGAGATAACCATATACACAAAGATGCAGCGAAAATAATACTTCATTTAATTAATGTAAAATACTGAAATATGCTTACAAACAGAAATGGAAATAAACTAGCTAGGGCGATGGTAGCTTATCTCTGAGAAGAGATGTGGCGGTTACATGCCTCTGAACTGTGTTACAATGAGGCTCGAAGGCCTATTTATTGTTGAGAAACAATAGAAAACCCTTAATACCCCAAAACCTAACCCTAGAAGATGAAGTGCCAAATTGTGGGCCCTGTTTGGGTAAATTGGTACATCAATTTCCTGAGGTCGTAACTTTGGCATACGATCTCCGTTTGACGCGTACAATAGCTTGTTAGAAAGATCTATCCGAGCACTACAACTTTGGGAAGAGCAACGTCGGTCCATGGACCCATGCTGCTCCTAGATTTCCCAAAAAATGTCATTTAGGGCCTCAAAATGGCTTGGGAAGTTCAGGACCCGAAAAACTGCTAAAAATAGTAAATTGTGCTACAATTATGGAAACTGAAAAACTGAAAGAGATAGTTGTGGGGGTCCAAATGGGATAGGTGGGTGGCCACCAACATTCTCCTGGATTAGTGTTGGCTCTGCATTGTGAGAGCCAGGGTCTTCTGCGTAGCGAGTAGTCTCTTGCAACATGCCCCTCCTGATCACAATCGCAACATTGGATTGGACCCCGACCTCTTATTCTGCCCCTCGTTGTTCCTCCATCTCCTCGGCCTCGAGGAGCTTCATTAATCCTAAAGGCAGAATGATCTAACCTGTCAGCTAGAGTGTCCAATTCCCTACACTAATCAGTGTGGTGAGTTGGCGAGCCACAGAATTCGCAGAAAACATTGTTTGGGACATTCGAGTATTTTTGTAAGATTGGACAGAGTCATGGAAGATGCCCATATGTTCGACAAATTTCACAGTAATCATTTTTAGATGCACCCTACTGATTTGGAAAGGCGTGAAACTGTGTGCGGCGGGGATATAAACCTTGCGTACCAATTTGCGCAACTTTGGCGACAAGTAAGGATGTAGATAGCCTTGCCGGTACAGAGGGAGTGATAGACCCCCTTAGTCTTTGGCATTCCGTGGCATGATGCCCTTCAATGTGGTAGTTGGTACATCACATGTGAGGTCGCACGAGTTGCGATGGGTGCATGTCCCTCAGCTTCTTTGTTAGATCAACAATTTGATGCTACAATCGTATGAGAGTTAGATCATGGGAGACTATCCCTCCTCGATGTTCGTGTGGATATCTCGCCATAGCCTTGATCTTGGTTGCTTGTTCAAGCGCATCTTGGAGGGTGTAAATCTTCTGCTAAGTTAGCAGCGTGTGGGTGAGTGGCAACAATGCTTTGATGAACCAATCCCGTTGGTGATTGGGATCAATGGGGTAGCTCAACTTGCTAATGGAATCCCTAAACCTTTGCATCATTTCTCACGCGGTCTCTCCCTTCCGCTGCTTGATCTCCCATAGTTCATATAACCCCTGTTGGTTAGTCTGTGGATGTTTGAATTCTTGAATGAATTCTCGCCGAACTTCATCTATTGTCAGATTTTGCTGTAGGGCAGACCACGTGATGAATCATCTTTGTGCTCTTTCTCGGAGAGTGTTTTGAACTTCAATTAGTTTTGTGGCATTTGGAGTTTGGTGAGCCCTCTAAATAGCCTCACACAAATAATGATGTTGTTCGATATCCTCATTCCCTTTCCCAAAGAACTCAGGATATTGGGTAAAAGATCCTGCCATGTTGCCAACCATACACAGTTGAACCGTCGAGACAATTATGAATTCTTGTGAACCGAGTTGTGATGACCCTTGGAGACTTGAATTAGAATGACTATTGCTACCACCAGAGATCCCAGTCTTGTAAGTATTATGCGCCTTGTGAACCTTTATAATTTTAACTAGCTTAGAAAGAAATTGAATAGGATTTTGATAAAGTACTAGGGGAAGGTCCGGGGAAGTGCTACCTGAATTGCTGGGCAATGAGTTACTATTCTTGGGAGACGTATCATCTTCAGAAAACAACCTCCTCATAGCGAAGTGCATGCCATCGTTCGAGCCCTCTCTTTGGCTTGTAGGGCCCGATCCGTTTAGCGATTCCATCTCGGCTGGCGGGAGGAAATCTCTATTGCTTCTTTCAACTTGTGTCACCGTAGCAGTCTTGACCTCTTCTGCTGGGCCAGGCTTCACTTTATCTCTATCCCCATCATTTTGCAACTCCAGCCAACTTACTCCTCCTTCTCGTGCTTCCGGGCTACTCAACACCGCTCTTACTTGGTGTAGCTCCCTTTGTCATCTATGGATCTCCTGCAAAGCCTTCTCTCGTCATTCCTCAACTATCCATGCCCATTGTTGCGCCCCCAGATCTCTAGCCTTTCGAAATTCATCTGCGTCCATCCCTCCAACATTCTCATAGCTCGTAGCTAGGTAATGTTCCTCGCCCAGTAATGGGGCTTTAAGTGGTCATGGATTGGCCTTGAACCACAAGAAGGTTCTCTTCTATCATTAAAAATTTAACCCACAATGGAATCTCCTTCAACAGTCTTCCTTGCAACTCTGACTTGAACATGGCCTCAACCTTGGAAAAGGATAGATGGCCTTCTGTAACAAACTCAATAATGTACCCTTCTAAAGTAGCTTGTACCTAGAAATCGACGGCCCGAGTTAGGTCTGTATCAAGCTGGTGTAACTCAACTAGGTCAGCTTGAGTCCAGGTACGGGGAGATCTACTCTGGTTGCCAGTCTTTTCTTTTGTCTGCAACTTTCGTGACCAGTTATAAAGGTGTTTTGGGAACTTACACCAGAATATCTCGTACTGATCACTCGCAGGCCTTGCATACAAAACTTCTTCCTTCACTCGCTTCACACTTTTGTGATGGAGTTGCGCTTGAGCAATAAACCATTCCACTTGCTCATGCCACCAATCTTGAAGATCTTTCTTAAAAATCCTTGACACCATATCTAGATCCCTTCAAGAAATTTCGTGTCCTGGCAACAAAACCATTTGTTGGCGGAAAATTGTACAGGATAAAGACCCTAGGATTGGGCATAGGGGCCAACAAAGATCCGTTGTAGTCTAATACAATGCCAACATTTTCACCTTACCCAAGAAGAGTAAGGTGTCTCACCCTAGGCATGCCGCGAATTTACTAAGATAAGGATTAGGACCATGCGCCAAGGAGAGTTGCGCAAAAACTATCATTCCCATCTACTCTAGGATTCATAGCATTTGACATTTGTCACTGCAAAGCGTAACATGCAAAGCTTCCAAATGATAGAAGACATATACATTCATTCATAAGAATTTTTTTAAAGACTCCCATGCAACTAACACCCGCAATGCGGTCATTGAACCTGCAACTATTGCTAGCTGAGATTGCGTATTGCGCAACTCCAACAGTCAACAGCTAGACTGCAATGTGCATTGTGCAGTTCCAACAGTCAATCAACCTCCCAGCAGCCCAGACTGTGCCTTGCGAAGTCCTGGCAGTCAGTGCCCCGACCTCCCAACATAAATTGTGCAACCTTCATGATCAGTCACACAGGTATGTTGCAAGTTAGTTCTCAAGTTCATTTTGGTTTTCGACTGACAGATTGCTTGCCATGAGTGTTGCCATGTCTCCAAGTATCGCAGGTGTCCATCTGCCTCTTAGCAGTACAGGTACAATGGTTCCCAAGGGAGCAGAGTTGAAGACGCCGTTCAGAGCACAATTGGTGATGGAGTCGATCAAGTGTTTATGGACTTGCCCACCCACGAAGACATCAAGCAATCCCACAGCTCTTTCCATTAACTTAAAGCATCATTACATCCGGCTCTAAGGCCATTTAGACAAAAAAGGAGAACCAACATACAAACTAGCTCAAAATCAGATGAGTACAGAACAATGCTAAGTCCGATAAACTCCGCAGGAGCATCTCAATATACGAGTGTCCTCCTCCCCTAGTTGCCTTTTCCTTTAATTTTTATAAACCTCGCTCGCCTGAACTGCCAGTTTCTTCCTCGGATGCCATGCCCTTTCCTCCTTGGCTGCTTCTGTGGCTTGACTGTGATTGCTCCATCTCTTGGTGGTTGTTGCGGCTTGGCTGCGCTTGCATGTTTTCGTATTTTTCGCCTGCTGACTTCAGTGTCTGATGGATTCTGGCAGATTTTCTCTCTTTTCCTCGGTTGTTTTCTCCACAACTACCTTTTGGTCAGACTTGGTCAAAATGTGTCAAAACTCTGTTCCCCAAAAACGAAGGACCCAACAGTACCTGGAGGTGCGGCAGCTGAAAGATCTGATTTAAGATCTGTATGACAGCTAGAACAGGACTAAGCTCGCGGATTTGCTGAGATATCACTGCGCGATAATCGCCAGGATGTAATAACCAGACTGTTCCTAACATAATCGTCTAGGTCAAAGCTCCTGTATTCTCAAATCAATCTTCCGCAATATTAACTTGCTTTTTGGTGTGTTTTCCATGCTCCAAATGCCACATTCTTTCTCTGCAATTATTCTGCAGATGCGCTACTTTGCTACTCCAGATGTTCTGGATTTGCTTTTACTTGAATTTATATATGACTTCTCATTTTTGTTTGTCTCTCCTCCTTGCTTATGCTTTCTTTCACCTTCGCATTCATTAAACAAACACTTTCAAAGGCAGCACTACTACTTCCAATTCTTTTTGGGTTGGAAAATACATTTTATATTAAAAAAAAATGAACAAAGATGGAAGGGCATATATAATGGAAATCATAACCTTTTCCTAAGCACAAGAACAGCGGAAATAAAATCAAAATACTCAGCTTGATCCAAAGATGGGCATCTTTTATTAAAAGAATCCATTTAGCAAGGAGTTGACGGTATACTCCATCTTTACAGATAGAGTAAAAGGGGAGATAGAGAATCGGTCTCATGATCAAAAACGGCCCTGCACCTAAATTTCCAAAGAATAAATAAAGTAGAGATGTTCAAAAAATGCCAAATCCCTGCTCCCTGAAAGCAGGACAGACTTTAAAGCAATAATTCCCAAACAATGTAGAGTCTTGATTCCCAATGAATCATGTCCTGAAACAACCCTGAGCACTGATCCTCAAGAAATCTCCAACACTGCTTGACAAACTGACACTTCCAAATGATCTGTCTGACTGTCTTTGAATAGAAGCAAACAGCAAACAGGACAAAGGTCATTGGAGAGTCCACTTGGCCAACGTGTTACATGGCCTAGGATGGAGTCCCTGATACCAATCCTTTTGGAGGGATTGGGGGTGGTACTACTTCCAAATTGCTTCTTTCATCATTCTTTATGTAACAATTGGCTACACAACTTCTCAGACTCCATATTGCTAGCTTTATAAATGATGTTAATAGTTTCTACAAAATTCTGAAATGATGGAGGCAGAGTTTTTAAGTTAATTACAATCATATTTTCTTCATTTACCTTTCTTCCTATGGCTTATAATAGATCTCTAATGTCTTTCAACTTCAGTAGATGCTATGAAATTGAATCTCCTTCATTTGCATCAAAAACATGTTTTTTGAGTTAAAAAGCTCTACCTTTACATGAAGTTTTGTGCATCTTCCATAGCTGCTTCCACACTGTGGATGAATCTTTCACATTTTGCACCTGAGGAAACATGTCCAGTGACTGACATCTTGATGAGCACGATGCTTCTTTGTCCTTGTCATATTCCTCTTGTTGCGTCACTATTTTGTTCAGCTGTACTTCATATCTTTCATCTGGTTTTCTCGTAACTTTCCCAGTTATTACTCCCAATTAGGTACCCATCCTGGAAAATGGTGATCATCCGTTGCTTCCATGTCTTGAAATTGTGCCCATTGAATTTTTGATTGGCATCAAGCGTATAATGTGAGAGTATTCATCTTCATCATTGAAAGAAAAGTTGCCAAAAAAAAAAAAAAATTCAACTCAGAAAAAAATACCTCAACTGTGTCAAACTTCAACATGCTACAGATTTATTTTTTGATTTTCTGCGAGAATTTACCTCCAATTTTTTCTACCACTTGGAATTACTTTATGCTGCTACAAAAAATTACTCTGGCAAAAAGATATTATTTTCTTCTGGAATTTTTGTTTCGCTTGCTACAGGCAATTGTTTTGCAAACTGTCTCGGGGTTCACACCTTGATTTCTCTGCATAAATTCTATATCTAGGAGTCAGTGCCTTGATTTCTCTGAACAAAATATCTTTAACTTTGTTTAATAAATGATTCAAATTCTCTCAACAAATTGACTTAATTTGCCCATCGTTCTGTGTCAGGTTGTGTGACTGTTGCCTTGAATATTAGCCGGAGTCTATTGGTTATATGTTTTGGAGGGTTTTTTGGTGTGTTTTCTAGTCTAATTTGCTCACAATGCAGCAGGGATTTGTTGGAATCACAAGTTTGAGTTGTGAACTCTCCACAATGTGAGTACCTCAGGTTTTTCAGGGTGCTGAATTTATATATGCAGTCAAAAACTGATTTTAAACAACAAAAATCAAGATTTGGCCAAAATGTTTTTCGTAAGATTCCAGCCAAAAAGCTCTAAAACATCTAAAAAAACCCCTAAAACATATAATGTTTAGACAATGCCTGAATATTATTCATGACTGCATCAATTTCTTTGCAACAATTTTATTGAATTTTGTGCATTTTTTTTTGGTTTTCTACGCTGTTTTTTTGCCTATTCCACTCATTGGCTTTCATGTCTAACCTGCACTTTTTTGGGGTTGTTCCATACTAGTCCGTACAGTTTGTTTTGGGATGCATGTCAGTTCTGCCACTCCCATTGAATTCTCCTCGGGGTGCATGCTGCTTGTACACACCTGTTCAGCATCTTTTTGCACCTGTTACAATTATGTTCCTAGCTGTCATGGCACCTGTGAATGCACTTGTTATGACCTTGGGCTGCATGTTGCCTTCAAGAAATCACAATTCTTCTCCTCTTCACGTACCAAATAATTTCTTGGCCACGCTACCTTGTTTCTATGCCACTAGTGTTCCATCACACTTGTTCAACCTTCACCACATCATAGAGGCCAACTTTTACCATGGCTCAAATACCACATTGGTAATTTCAAATTTGCATGCAATAAGAGCAGAGAATTTACAACGATTGAGAGAGAGCCCATTCGAGTACGATTTTATTCAATTTGCGAAAATCCTTTTATGTCTTTGTAACTTAATTATGTAATAATGAGAATGACCAGTACACATATTCTAATGTTGGTCTACTATGCCTTTGTTTCTGTCTTGACCCTCGTCTCCCCACTTTCCCAGTACTATGTTTTCTGATTTATTTATAGCGGCACTAGTAGAAATTCTTTGTTCTTGATCTCTAAAACTCATTGCAAAAACTATGCGTGTATTCTATTTCTATTTCCATCACTGCTACCTTTTCGAACACTAACTGTATGGGGTTCCTAATCCTTCGACAAATATTGCAATGGAGTAACTGTTTGCAGTATCTTTGTTCTCTACGATTTCTTCTCTGTCCATAGGGTATTTGTAATTCTTGTTTAAAAATAATTGATGGTTGTTTTCAAGCAAGGCAGTTGTAAAAAAGTACTTTTGGCTGTAATTCCCCTTTTATCTTGCTTCTCATTCTAATAGACGGGGTTAATCAGTCCCTTTGGAAGCAAACTTTAAGTTTTTGATTATGATTTCTGGCTACTGACAGCCAGTGTTGAGGATTGTTCCATGGTCTTGTGGCTTCCTTGCCAATAATTCCAACTGCCATAGGTGGCATAGAGTTAGGGGATCTTCTGACCTGCCTGTTAAATCCGCTGGGATGTTTTTGGAATGCTTTAAAGAGAATTTGAACCTCAGCCGAGTATTTTGTGACTTCCTAGAAAGCTCATTACTCCCCTTTGTCATTCCAGGTTCTCTAGCACTTGTCATTAGTTGAGCATGAAAAACTGTACAACATAGGCTTCTAAATCAATGTCGCTAGACTTGGACACTTTTAATATTCTTTTGAATGGTGACTCGGGAAGACTTGTGACTCTTTTCCAATGTTCCACCAAGTCTCCGGGACGGGGAGACGCACAAGGGGGATGTGTGGGAGTACCCTCAAATTTTAGGGAAATTTAGGGGGGATGGGGGGACGTTGGGGTATATAATTTTATTTCGTTTTTAATATATATATATTTCAAATTCATATTCAATAATGAAAGCATAAATAGAATGATACATACACAATTGAATTAAATAATGAAATACATTGATCCATACTCATCATCCTTACTAATACATACATGATTCATTCATAAACCATGAGATTCAATAATGAAATACTCTGATCCATATTCAATATTCATTATTCACCATTCTCGAATCTACTTTAATTTAAAAATTAAATTCATCATTCGTCATTCTAGATTCTAAATTGATTTAAAATTAAAATTCATCATTTATCATTCTAGAATCTAATTAGTACTAAGCAAAATAGACTATAATAGATGCTGAAATCTAAAGACCGGAATAGTAAATTTATATAACTAAAACTCAAAAACAATGGAGTGATGAGTCTAAAAGTCACTTTAAAGTACACAGAGGGCTTGGTGCTCTTGATTAAATACTAATTCCATACCCTTGTACATGACAAAATGCAATGGAAACATTGCACTCCATCAAATCCTGAATTCCTGAAAAATTGATCTAAAGATTGGAATAGTAAATTGATATAGTTAAAACTCAAAAATAATGGAGTGATGAGCCTAAAAGTCACTCTAAAGTACACAGAGGGCTTAGTGCCCTTGATTAAATACCAATTCCATACCCTTGTACATGACAAAACGCAATGGAAACATTGCACTCCATCGATCCTAAATTCCTGAAAAATTGTTAAGTTTGCTGAATTTTGAGTGAGATCTAAAATTCTACTTCCTCTATATGAAATCCAATGAGGTCAGAACCACTCTCAAACATCTTGAGTCATTTCATGGTAATGTTAAAAATTTAAGTAAAAGGATGAAAATGAAAAATAAAGGAGAAAGTGACATTTTCCTTTATCTTTCATTTTCATCCTTTTACTTTAAGAATTTAACATTACCATGAATAGCATAGCATTAGTAGGGAAATATGGTCAAATACTATGTTTTCCCTGTCATAAATCATTGTTTACAAGCAAATTTAAGGGGTGACGCATATCCCATTTTGAGAGGCGACGTGTCCCCCACACTGGGGAAATGTCCCCCTTTGCGTCTCCCTGCGTTTCCCCAAAAGGGGGACGTGGGGAAACGTTTCCCTAGATGTCCCCCCGTCCCGGGTGCATGGGGTGTGAGGGGAGCACGCACACGACCTTGGGTGTAAGGACCTGCGGTCTTTGGCACGCCCATCGGCACAAGGTGCGAGCTTGTTGGTGAACGAGTGAAGTGAGAAATGCGAAGTGCGAAGCTCTACGGCCAAAATGTGCGAAGGGATATGTTATGATGTGCATAGAAGGATAGAGCGACATGTTTTATAGCGTGGGGAGCGTGGTGTTAGGATATTCCGATACATAGGAATAGTTAAGTATAACTTGGTCTAGTATAGAGTTAGGTAAAGTGTGTTTCTTTACTATGTACTTTTGTAACTTACAATCCGACGGTCATGATATGTAGTGATCCGACGGTTCATTCTCTCCTCGGTATTACCGACACTTGATCCGTTGCTTAACACCTGATTGGTCCATGATCTCTATTTAAAGAGCATGGAGGGTTTTTTGTAGGTTAACTGTTCACGAGAGAAGCTTATGTAAATTTTCATTCTTTTATTAATAAATTGCCTAAAGTGGCCACGTTGGCTCAGGCCGTGCACTGTTTCCCTCTTTGAGGGTTTTAACCACGTCAAAAATACTGGTGTATTGATTTGAGATCTGGTTGTGAGCGGTGTCCTTTTGGTGTTCTTTCTAAGGAACTTACCTTGTAAATTCCTACATACTCCCAACAATGTATTCATCCTCGATGGTGCTCAAAGCCACTGATTTCTGTTTCCTACTCGTCCAAGATATTGAAGCAGACCCCAAAGAGAAGCAACACCTAGACGTGCTCTTACGATCCACGACACTGCTAGCCCAATTAACATCTGAATATCCATGTAACCTCAAGTTCCTGACAATATATCTCATTCCATAGTGGATTGTGCCCCAGAGATATCTCAAGAGATTCTTAACAACAATCCAATGAATGTGATGAGGCTTGACCATAAATTGACTCAACGTGTTCACAACGAAGCATATGTCAGGATGAGAGTTCACGAAGAACTTCAAGGCCCCCACAAGTTGACGATATTTGGAAGGTTTCGCCAATCTGGGCCCAACAACACTTCCACATAGCTTCTTGAAGTTGAGTTCCATTGGAGTAGATACGAACTTGCAATGCACCATCCCACATCTCTCAAGTAGCTTCACAATATATTTTCCTTGAGAAAGGAAAATCTCACCTAGCTTTTGCGAGACCTCCAGTCCTAGGAGGTAGTGCATTAGTCCTAGTTCCTTCATCTTGAATTTGAAAGCCAACTCCCTCTTGCAATGATGAATGAGAGAGTCATCACCTGTCAGAAAGAGATCATCCACATAAAGGACCAAAATAAGAGGCTTGTCCTTTTCAATCTTGAAGTATGGGTTCGGGTCAACATCGCTCCTTGTAAATCTTAGCTTCATAAGATAACTATCAATTCTCTCATATCGAGCCCTAGGGGCTTGCTTCGACCCATAGAGGTCTTTCTTCAACCTGCATACATGTTTCGTACGATCTTGAACTTCGAACTTGTCGGGTTGTTCTACATAGGCTTCCTTTTCAAGCGAGCCATGCAAGAAAGCAATTTTGACATCCATCTGGTGTAGGATCCAACCTTGCGAGGCGACAAGGGCTATGATCGAGCGGCTAGTGGTGTATCGGTTAACCGTTGCAAATATTTCATCATAGTGTACTCCCTCCTTTTGAGAGAAGCCTTGAGCAACAAACTTGACCTTGAACTTTTCAACACTCCCATTAGCTCCATGTTTGATCTTGTAGAGCCATTTTGAAATGACCACTGAGTTGTCATTGGGTCTAGGAACCACATTCCATATATCATTCTTCATGATTGACTCATACTCCTCGTTGATCACATCCTTCCAAACTTGGTGTTTCATGACTTCTTTGAATGTACAAGGCTGATATTGTACAATGGTACTCATGGTAGATAAGTACCCTTAGCACCTGTTTGGCTTCTTGCTTTCACGAAAAGTCCCCCTTGGTGCAATATGTCTCTCATCATCTTCAGGAGTATCTTTGAGTTGTCTTTTTCTTGAAATAGAGGACTCTCTAAGAGGTGGATGAATGGGATCCATTGGACCTTCAACATTGGGCATCGACTCATTAGCCGAAGATTCATCCTGCTTTCTTGCATCACCATCATTGTCCTTCCTAGGGATCGAAAGATCTCATACTTTCCCCCAAGGTTAGGTTCTTCATTGAAAGTGACATCATGACTTATTTCCACTTCTCTTTGACGACACACAGATTCTATATGCCTTCGAAGTTTCACTGTAGCCCACAAACGTTCTTTTATTCCTAGATGCATCTAGCTTGTTTCTTTTCTCTTTTGGCACATGAAAATATACAGGACAACAAAAAATTCTAAAATGAGAAACAACAAGTTTCTTACCGGTGAAAACTTCTTCGGGTCTTGATGTCTAATGCTTGATGCAGGCATCTATTTTGATTCATATTCTGTCCCATTATCCGTCCTCAGTATTTTGATTTTCTTCGTTGTTTGATTTTCGACCAAGGCTTTGAAAGAGTGGAACCACTTGAACATTTTGTCCTTCTTCTTTAAGAAATGGATCCATGTTTTGCATGAGAATTCATCCACAAAAAATGCATAGTACAAATATCCACCCAAAGATGTCACGGGCAACATACCTAATAGATCATAATGGACCAATTAAAGAATATCGGTAGTTTGAATTTGACTTGAGGGGAATGGTCCCCTTGTGTGTTTTCTAGCTACACAACCTTGACAAACTCCTTCATGATCTAAGTTGAATTCGAGCATACCTGTGGCCGACCATCTTCCTTACGTCAGGTAAGGCTTTGTAATGAAGGTGGGCAAATCTTCGGTGACATAATTCAAATTGTAGAGAAGTATTGCAAGTTGTTGCTCCTAACGGACTTCCTCCAACCTGATAGAGACCTTTAATCGTGAATCCAAGAGTGAATGCATCTCTTGGGTTCCTTTGCCAAACACGAACCTTCCCATCAATGAATGTCACCTTGAAACATTTATCTTCCATTGTAGAAATAAAGACCAGGTTCTTTTTCAAATCCGGTACATACAACATTTCTTGTAAATGAAGGGTTTGACCATGATTTAAGTGAAGAGTAACATTCCCAATTCCTTTCACGAGATACGTGGCATTATCCCCAAGTATAATCTCCATATTTGTCTTCTTTTCAATCAAGTTAGAGAGAGCCTCTTTGTACACAGTGAAGTGCTTTGAGGCACCATTATCAATCAACCAATGATCCAATGTATCTGGAGGAGAGGCGACAGTGAGGGCAGAAATAAGATAAACTTATTTTTTCTTTACAACATTAACTTCTTCATACCTGGAGTTTCTCGACTTCTTGGGAAGATGACCATTTCCATTTCGAGCAATGAGAGCATTCCTCTTTCCCTTGTTGAACCTGTTGTTCCTTTGATTGCAATTTCCTTTGTAGTTGCTGTTATTGTTGTCATCATCTCTTGGAGTATCCTTCTTGTGAGGACACTCTCTAGCAAAGTGGCCAAACCCGTTACAATTGAAGCATCTTCTTTTTCTTCCTTCTTTGAATTCCGATTTGAACCCTTGACCTTGTCTTCTTGGACCTGCATTGTTCTTCCTCTTAGCATGAGCGGAGAAGGCGGTAGGATTGTTTCCATTTGAGGGCTTGTCTCTCTCCATCATCCTTATTTCTTCTTGAGTGCATCTAGCCAATAATTCGTCAAATCCTAGAATCCTGTCATTGTTGAGGATGGTAGTGTTAAACACATCCCATTCTCTTGTAAGGTCTCCAAGTGCAATAAGAGTGAGCTCCCTTTCACCAATAACTTCTCCAATAGATAGGAGATCATTTTTGATTTCGGTAATCCTCATGAAGTAGGATTGAATGGATTCTCCTCTATCTATATTGCTATCTTTCAACTTGTTCTTGAGAAAGAGTACTTGATTTGCATTATTTACTTTGAACATCCCAACTAGCTTGTCATACATCTCCTTAGGTGTTTCCAAATCAAAAATAGAGGCAACCCAAAGGCTTGTGAATAGAATCAACAATAATTTTCTTAGCTTTAACCTCACCTTTCTTGTACTTTGTTTGTGCAGTTGCGGATGCATTTGAAGGAGGCTCCACTACTCTTCCTTTGACATAGTCCATGGCATCATTTTCTTCCGAAGTCAAATCTAGAGACATCTTCCAAGCATGATAGTCGGATTTGTCCTTAAGCTTGTCCTCAGATTTGAAGTAAGATGTAGTCATCATTGGGACTAGTTCCAAGTTCTTGTCCAACAACTTCCCTTAGCGATTGTTTTTCCTCACTCTTGCTTAGGCTTTGTCTTCACCTGAGCTCTAATACCATGTTAATTTTAGATAACATTGGTATGTTCTATTCTTTAACACAATTTACTTCAATGTTCCTTATCAGCCTAATGACAATTTACAATTATTTCTAGTAGCAATCACATTAACTTAATCACATTGACATTAAATATAGATAGAACATAAAAAAAAGTGCAGAAGTCAAGCCAAGACATGAGGACACAAGATTTGGCATATGCTAGGGAAAAACTCCAATGTGGGGAAAACCCTTTGATCAAATCTTCTTATTATTATTCAATATTTCAACAGAGAGAGAGAGAGAGAGAGAGAGAGTACAAATATCAAATTTACTTGCCCAAAACAACCCTGTCAAAATCAGTGGTCAACAACAACCAATTGCAGCCCTAACCCAAAAGTCAATGTTGGTCAAATCAACACCAAAACATCCTCCAAGCAGCTCAGTCAACAACTGTCCAATTCAACCTTCAAGGAGAGTCAAAGTCAACTCAAAATAGTTCGGTCAAAGGAGAGAGAAATATTGCTGTAATTTCTGCAGTCAAATATGTAGTCGCCGTTGGTCAACCTTGCCCAAAACACCTAGGTCTCTGTGCCCAACAACTCTGCCTAGGAAAATCAGAGTTCTGCCCTGAAAGTTGAAGTCAAAGATGGTCAAATGAGCTTTGGTCAATGTTGGCCTATTTCTTTGAAATTTCGGCCTGTACTTAACCTTGAAATTTTCGGTTTCCTGGCACACGTGCGAGGAAGAGAGAGAAACTGTCCAAGTTGTGCGAACCAATCAAGAGAAGAAAGAGAGATGAATGATGTGATGAGTGATGTCCAATTAAGGAGAGAGGTCACTCCTATTTATACAATTCGCTGAGGGTGAGGAGACACATCCATTGGGATTCTTGAGTCTACATTTGCGTGAGGCCGACCTTGGCAATTTGTGCATGAGAGATAATAAATTCAAAATTCCACTACTGCTTGTCCAAATGAGATGATCTTTATATCAAAATTGGACCTCAGGAATCCAATGCAATAATCATCTCTATCATATGAGCTGTCCTAAGGTGGAATTTGGCCCTTGTTGCCAATTTTAACAAAATTCAAGCATAGAAAATGATAGAGTAATTGGGATTCATGAAGGAAGACTTTACAGGTACCTATACCCTCTTGCTTAAGCCTTAATTCACATTGAAATCAGCCCATGTGAACTTTGGCATAGAAGATTTGGTCATCTCCATTTCAAAATTCTTCCAACTCTAAGTTCTATAGTAGATGGAATCCTCGAACTGAAAGAAGATCACGAAGGAATATGCAAAGGATGTGCATTGGGTAAGAACACGAAGAGACCATGTGGAAGCAGTGCTTCACAGCCAAAATAAATCTTGGATCCTATTCATTTTGATGTTTATGGTCCTAGACTCCTAAATCACTTGGAGGTCATCTATATTATGTCACATTTATACATGATCATTCAAGAAAGACTTGGGTTTATTTAATGAAATCCAATGATGAAGTATTTACTAAATTTAAAGAATTCAAAGCTGAAGTAGAGAACCTTACAGAAAGAAGAATCAAGATATTAAGATCCGATAATGGAGAATATACATCCAAGGAAATCATAACTTTTAGTAAGGAGGCTGGGATTAAGAGGGAGTTGATAGTCCCATATAATCTCGAACAAAATGGAGTTGTAGAACATCGATCCATTGAATAAAATGTAAAACAATGTTACATGATCAAAATTTACCAAAATTTTTGTGGGGTGAAGCTATAAAGACAACTATATACATACAAAATCGAAGTCCCCATAGGTCTCTAGATAACAAGAGTCTGGAAGAAGTGTTCACTGGGAAGAAACCAACCGTAGATACTCTCTGGATTTTTGGTTGTCCCATCTATATACACATACCTAAGGACAAAAGAAAGAAGTTGGATCCATCTGGCATGAAGGG
Organism: Pinus taeda; assembly: GCA_000404065.3. NCBI lineage: Eukaryota > Viridiplantae > Streptophyta > Pinopsida > Pinales > Pinaceae > Pinus > Pinus taeda. Next base: position 89,919 of record APFE030959865.1, read on the forward strand.
AGAATTTGTGGGCTACAATAACTCTTCTAAGGCCTATAGTCTCTACATAAACGAAGGACACCGTATATAAGCTAGTCGAGATGTGATATTTGATGAAAGTGTTGCATTCAAGAAATCAAAGGATCTCCCTATGGACTCTGAGGATGAAGAACTTCAGGTATTCGAAAAAGAAGTTACTAGGGAAGAAGAAGAATCAAACCATGAAGATGAAGGTCCCTGTGAACCAATACAACTTGTGGTAATTCTTGAAACTAGAAAAAGAGCTAATTGGTTGAAGTAGATGCAAAAGGTCATGGAGTAGCTCAAAGTACATTTAGGGAAAGTAAGAAGCCTAAGTGATATTTTGGGTATGTGACCTACATGACAAAACTAATTGAAGAAAAGGCATTCACTTTTGAAGAAGCTGTCAATCACCAAGAATGGAAGGATTGCATGAATGAAGAATATCAATCTATAATGAAGAATGGAGTTTGGGAGATCGTACCTAGGCCTGAAGACAAATCTGTGGTAACTTCCAAGTGGCTATACAAGATCAAACATGTAACAGATTGAAGTATTGATAAATATAAGGCAAGATTTGTGGCTAGGGGCTTCTCTCAACAAGAAGGCATGGATTATGAGGAGACATTTGCTCCAACAGTAAGGTATACAACTGTTCGTTCGTTGGTCTCTTTGGCAATATCGATGGGATGGACCATCCACCAAATGGATGTCAAGACTGCATTCCTAAATGGCACAATTGATGAGGAAGTCTATATAGAGCAACCCTTGGGATTTGAAGTTAAAGACAAACATGAATATGTTTGTAGACTGAAGAAGGAATTATACGACCTCAAGCAAGCACCAAGGGCATGGTATAATAGGATGGATGCATACATATATAGATTAGCCTTCTCAAAGAGTTCTGCTTATCCAAACCTTTATATTAAGGTTGTGAAGGGAGAGCCAATAATCATTCTCCTGTATATGGATGATCTTCTCTTGACAAGTGTGGAAGGTCAAATTCAAGAATGTAAAAAGAAACTAGCAACAAAATTTGACATGAAGGATCGAGGGTTGATGTATTACTATTTGGGACTGGAAATCTGACAAGGACCTGATAAGATCTATCTAGGTCAAGGAAAGTATGTGATCAAGATGTTGAAGAGGTTTGACATGTTGGATTGCTAACCAATGTCAACCCCGCTGATCACAAACCTGAAAAGACTAAGGAGTTTCGAATTGAGTCCTATGTATCCTTTCAGGTGTAGGGAATTTGTAATGTCCCTTAATAATAAATAATAAATAATAAATATGAAAAACAATAAATTAAATAATAAATAAAATAAATAATAATAAAACAATAAATTAATTACATGCTCTAATAAATATAAATAAAAGAAATAAAACAAGAAAAATAGTATAAGTCAATAAAACTATCAAAAAGTAAAAACAAAAAAATAAAACAAGAAAAATAGTAAAAATTAGTAAAAATTAATAAAACTATCAAAAAGTAAAAACAAAAGAATAAAACAAGAAAGCATAAAGTTGCATGTTGACACATGGAGTGTGTGCATGTGGTTCCCCTTCCAATGTTTGCTCTATTTATTAGATGGTGAGGAAGATGGGAGGCATTCCATCATTCCAAGACTATCATTCATTTTTTTGGAAGAATAATGTTCTAAGACAGAGGAGTCACTGGAAGTAGTACGTTGATTGAGGGCTTGGGGTTGGCCAGTTGTAGCAAGTCCTTGCGTAATTGAGCCTACGGTTGGGTGGAGAATTGTCCCCAAAAACCTTGTTGTGGTAAGAAAACTTCAACCACATGTAAGTGCTACTCATAGTTTGAACTTGATGTTAATTAGTTGATTAATTACATGTTTATTTTGCGCTGTTACATATGGTATTAGAGCTTAGGCTCAACCCTTGGGGCCTATGGACATCTTAAAAAAAAAATTTATTTTGTTTTATTGGGATTTTTAAATCTTGTTTTGAAAGTTACAGGATCGTTACTTCTTAGAGGCCACATGTTTTTTCTTTGCAAACCCTCGCTATACACGTAATTTATTATTATTATTATTATTATTATTTTTTCTTTTTTTCTTTTCTATGTTGGATAGTTGTATTTTGATGGTGTTCATTTTTAAAGTCATTCCTGTGAGTAGATCTTTGTTTTCATTTGCCGGAATTGTATCGAGAGGATTTAGAGAGTAGTAAGATACATCTGGAATGTTTTTAATTAAATGTCAGTGCAGGGAAATATAAGTTAGTTTAATGGTTGGTACAATAGGAGCCACCGTAGGGATGGAACCCTCAACTTGATTTAAGCATAAAATTTGTAATCCTGAGATGGTATTTAGGGTTTTTTTCATAATAGGAACCATATTTCTTCATTGTGTGGTAAAGTTTTGGAGTCTATGAGCTAATTTTATTAAATTTTGCTTCGAATTTGTCACATGTATGGAAAAATAGCTACTATTCTTGGCATTTTGCTTGTATGCCAGGGTTGTATTGATTTCAACTCAGGCCCTCTCTGTTTATTCTATACTCCATACCTGTAGTCATCGAGTAATCTCTTCTATCTGATTGATTTAATAAATACGTAGTTTAAACAACCAGTTTGCTTGTAATATTTGGTATACCATTGATTTTAACTACCTAGTTTCGGTCACTGGTTGAAGTTGTAGTATATTCTAATTTTTAACACTCATAGGAATAATGTAATTTTTCCTGTAATTCTCTTTGAGGTAAAAGAAAATATTTTAATTTTTTCTTCTTCTTACTATAATATATATCATATCAGGAATAATGTTTTAGTCATAGCATTCTACTAAATTTATTTAGCATGCATAATTTTAGCGGAATGATGTCTCAACTAGAATCCATTATATAACACAATAGTAGAAAGGAAACAAAAAAATCATTTGTTTTTTTTTTTTTTCTTATTTTTACCTCAATACTCGTAGCCTCAACATCTAATGAAGCGGGTATTCTTTAACTCAGAATCACAGTTTCGGTTAAATTTTATAATTTGGTTTCTATTAGCTATGGATTATAACCCAAATTGTGCCGAAGGAAATAAAGTCATATTCTATGTAAAATTATTCTCTTTTTTTTAGCGTACTTAAGTTGGTAACTCCATCCATTGATGCCTATTTGAAACATAACATATGGCCTCATAAGGCCAACGTCAAAGGCATATGGAAAATTTTGACATCGTCCATCATTTTGCCTTTCCTACAAAGCCCCTTGATAAGGATAGTGAAGGTTACTACATTTGGAACATATCCATGCGGTTCCATTTCTTCAGACACTTTGTATGCACAATTAATTCTACCAATTTCACAGTGACAATTCATGACGATGTTCAAAGCTATCAGATTTGGAACAATACCTGTCTCAATGATAAGTCTGTAAACAAACAATGCCCATTCATGTCGATTCCTTCAGACTAGGCTACGTACAAAATATTACAGGTGAGGAGAGTGGGTATGGATTTAGATTTCCATGAAAGCATATACTCGAAGGCCTCCATTGCCTCTGACAGCCTGCTGGTTTGGCAGAGTGTCTTAATGCGCTTCTCTACTTTCACATTCAAAGGGTGGAAGTATTGTTGAGGAATGGTAGGATCAAATGAATTCTTTCTCAATATGGAAACCGTTCTCATCCTCGAGGCCATCGTCGTATTTGAGTTAAACCTATTTGTTTATTTATCAGTTGAATATTTTAGCCCAAAGACATATAGATATGGAGAATTTCCAGGGAAGACTGGAGTGATCAATGGTAGTAATAGTGGTCACGGGAAGCACATAGTGATTGAGGATAATGAGGTGTGAATAATTTACTACACTTTAAAAATGTTACATAAGCTTTATACATTATTGTTATGTTTTTCTGCACCTCTGTGCAATGTTAGACTATCATGTATATTATCTTAATATGTTGCAGACGAGTTGATCTTGAATGCTTATCCTTTATTTTTATGGTATTTTATGGATGTATAAGGTATTGGGTAATTATGGTGACTTGAATGGTTAATGATAGCTATGGTGATTAAATAACTTGATTTACAGTTAAGCGAAAAAGAAAGTTGGGAGTGTATTTTTATTAATTCTGGTTTGTATGCTTTCGGTGAATTTAGAAGCTTTTCTACCCTTGAGAACCTCATATGATAGATTTTCTTGAACATTTTTTTTTGTTAGGGACTAATTCGATCAACATGATTTACTAAGGGGACAATGTGCGTTGTTTTAAAATCTTGAGGGAAATAATTGACTTAATGATATAGTAAATACTAATTTAATGGAAACAATGAAGATGGTGTTGCTGGAGCATAACTGAATATATGCTCACGACTCTATAGATTGGAACTTAATCATCTTTGGTAATTATTCTTATAGAAAGGCATGGTAATTACTCGCATGGAAATCACCACTTTTATTGCATAGAGATAGATACCTTCATCGGAGTAGAGGAGATCTTCAATTTACTTTGATAGAAAGATGTAACATTCATTCGGTAGGTGTGGAACTAGGTTCTATATTCTTGGTTCTGCTTGGATTCATTTAGGGATTGTTGGATGTGATATGGATGGATTATTTCTACTCAATTCTTATAAAATAACATACAAAATTGCAGCGGAAAAGTATGAGATCACCGCTTCTAATTCCTTTTTAAATTTAAAGAATCCAGGCCGTTGCCTTTCATCTATTCTGATATGTTTTGAAAATCCCAATTTGAGAGATTGTCGCGGAAAATTTACTTGTAGACATTGGACTTTCCATGGAATTCAAGAATTCATGAATCTCTTTTCCCAATTAATGATCATCTCTACCCTTCTGTCGATTTTCCTTCTAACAAAAAAAAAATCTTCAAAAGTTGTTCATCGGATTTGATCCAGGGACTTATTTGCATGTGCTAAATTTTGTCCACCTTTCACAGAAAATCTAGAATTTAAATGTGGGTTGATCTCTTTACTCCGTCATTATGATTATTTTATTGCAAATCACACTCTTTTAACAACTTAATGGTAAAATGATCCGCTGACAATTCGTTAGCTTTTGCAGATCACACTCTTTCATTGCTTATATTATTAATAAATTCCAAATTAACAAGAAGTCAATACGACTCTTTGGTGGAAAAAGCTTTGGAATTTAGGTTTGTGTAATCTCTTTGTGTAGCATCCAAGTTACAACCATTTGCAGATGAAAATGATCCACAAGGTTACCTCAAATGAAGTGCATATCTATTCAAGCCTAAGCACCAAAAGAAGCTCCTTCTCTCGGCAAGAATTCAAATCGCTAAAATCATTATAGCTAAATGTATTGTAGCCAATAGGTTTGTTCAGAGTTTCCTGGTATTGTTTCGATCTTTATGTTGTAATTAATGAATGTAAAACCCGGTAGCTATTAAAGCTTTGTTAAGGGTTGATATGGTGTTGCCTTCGCAGGTGCGCTTGCAGGCGGGCCATCTTATTAATAAAATGATTTTATTTTGTGTTTTGGGGAGGGATAACCTTCCCAGTTATCTGATCCGGTTTTGGGTCGGGTGGCGGTGTCTCTTCTTGTTTATGGTGTGTTTTTGTTGGAATATCTCCTTGGTTATTTGATTTCTTAAAGCGCTTAGAGTAATCATTTAATGGTCATAATACATTCAATAAATTTGTTTAACGATTTATTTTGTTAAAGGTAGTCCATTTAATTTTTTATAACATCTTTCTTCTAACATAATTTATGATTGCTTAAACAGATACTCAAAATATTTCACTCTACAACACATAATTTCAATTTATCCTAGCACATAAAGGTCATGGACTTAATATTGGTCATAAAGGTCAAAGGTCATGGTGAATAAATTTTCTTTCAGAATTCAAGTACCTTCTTAAAACAATAATGCCACTAATATTCTTAAGCTTTATTCTTTCGAATTTTGATTTTATGTTGAGACAAATTTCTTCTTCTGCAACTGTTAATCAGTACTTCCTCCGTATAGTGATGACACCTTTCTATCAGCTTATTTTCACATGAATTTTGCCTTGAGAATCCTGTGATACCATGCTATGATGTTAAACATATAAACAATTGAATTTCACATCCTAAACATTTATTTCTTGTGATTGAACAATACGTCAATTGACATGATTCGATCCACATTAGATGGCATTTTCCCTAAAATTTTTGAGCACTATTGATATTGGCATGTTCTGTGGAAGAACAAATCTTTAATACTGGTGTATTTTCTTAACTACTCACCACCGATTCATTTTACAACATAGTTTACATAGTTCTTGAAGTATTTGGATAATTGATGTTGACATTTGTAACATCGTCACCATTTGAGGTGCTCTAAAATAGTGAAATCTGTTCCAATTCACAATGGTATGAACACTGATATCTTATTACCTTTAGATGATCGTTGTACAATTGCATCTGTTCATTATTTTATGGTTTCAATCTGATCTAAAAACATAGAGATAACATTCCTTGAATGTTGATCATATTATTCACTAATTATTTGGGTTGGATTGCCGTTCTCATTGTCCCTTAGCGATAGCAGTTTGCTTGGCATTTCTCTGGTCTATTATTGCAAGAACACAATTCTCCAAATAGGACCTTCTAACGATGACAACAAATCCTTGATGATTAAGATGTGGTGAACTAATTAGGGGTGCTTACTTAGTTAAGGCATATACTTTTTATGAAGCGTCTAAATCATTTTGTATTGTTTAAACTTTATGATACATCTAAATCATACACTAGGATTTCAGTTTAGTTTAATTAACTGTTACGATGTTGAGTATAATGTTACATGAGGTTTTGTGATGCAAGGTTAATTACATATAGTGGATAAAGTTGTCTAACAAGAAATGGAAAGGAAAAACTTGCGGATTTTCTAAAGATGATAACTAATGATAACTCATGTGATTATGGCCAACTTGGATCAAATGCTTAAGGTGGTTGAGAGGAAGTGTCACAACAAGGGTAAGAAATCAATAAGAAGAGGCAACCTATTTTAGAACATAATGGAAGAATTTGGTATAATCATATCTTGGTACTCTAAAGGTATCACTATAAGGTCTATCTAAGGATGGTGCACATAAAGAAGAAAATATTGGCAATCAATTAATGAAGTTGAATAATCATGGTAATAGTGAAGGTCATTTTAAAGGAACCTAGAAGGTATAATAGCAAAGAAAAATTGATCAATTGGAGGAGATAAGTTATGGGCATGACAACATCTATAATAGTTTTTCCCTCTAATGGGAGAGCCACATTGTAAGGTTTTCCATAGGAGACTAACTATATACATGAATTATGGATAACAAGATGTATGATCAAGCAATTTTATTATGTTGATGTCTTAAAACATGAAATGATAAGCGGATTACATTTGGTAACCATCTTAATGAATTTATTTATCAGGTATTACCCAAGTTGAGAAATAGTAACAACATTTCCAAAGGATATCAATGCTATGCTTTTAAGAGAGGAGGAAAAGAAACCACAATGACTGGAGGTGAGAAATTAAAGTCAATTTAATAAAATAGAATGAAGTGAAGAAGTTTCCATTTTTGAAGTTAGTAGACATGGAATATTAGGAAATTAAGATTAGGAGAAAAATAAAAATATATATCTATGAATATCTGGTAAGAGGAAATGAAGGGATATTCTATTATGAAGAAAGTTCTTTTAAAGGTATTGATGAGTGGATCGAGAAACATGATTGGTAATGGTCATAGTGATGATCTACATAGTTTAAAAATGTGAAGAAGTTTTGTTCCCATAGCATTTAAAGAGGTTGTTTCCACATTACACCACACATTTAAAATTTTCATGGACAATGATGGTAGTAGTGTTTCCAACTGTTTCAAAATCTAAAATAATGATACTATTTAATGAGAAAGAGTCTTTCTCCAACTTGGTGAAGGGTGAATTTACGATAAAGCAATCAAGTGGCATTGAGATAGGAGCCTGACAGAATAAGAAAATATTTGTGGATGAAAATGATAATTGTTAAGTGATGTAGGTCAACATGGATCAACAAACCCTCATGCAAGTAAATTAAGCACGGTATAAAATTAAATCATGATGACCTAGTGTTTATATGCAATTGCATATAGCGATATTGGAATCGGTAAGCCAAAGGGTAAATGGATGTAAAACCAAGGGATTTTAATTCTGATACATGATTTAAATAATGATTTTATAACTAGAATTTCCTTGGGGAAGGAAGAATATATGACGAGAGATTAAGACTCAAGATGATGAGGCCCATGTGAAATTTAACGATGTACTTAGACGATTATACCTATGGTGTAAATGGTCAACTTCCTAGTTGAAAGAAGTGGAAATGATTATTGAAAAACTAATGGGTACCTTGATGAAAACATGACACTAATAAGATAGGTAAGATAACCTAGATTCTAGGGATATGTTGAATAATCTTTTTGCATAGTTGGTATTCAATGTTTGTACAAGTAAATGAAATTGATTTTTCTAATGAATCATGATAAGAATTCTTATAGTATTATTTTATATTTGATAAGTATTGAGATGTTTCTCATATTGACGATGTTTCATGATATGATGGTAGGAGGATAATGATGTACATGTGGTTCTTATAGTGATGATGTATGCTTATGATATGCATAGCTATTATGATGTTATGTCAAGGTATATTGACATATTCATTTACTACATGATGATAGGTATTTAATGTTGAATACTTATGATAGATATGATATGCATACATCGCATAAGAATTATGATGCTATGATATGAGGTTATTGACATGTGGTTCATTTATTATGGGAAGTCATGATATATCTTTGATGTTATAACCTTTGATGGTATTTCATGGGGTGAAGCATGTAATAGTTGTGTTAGTGTCAGTCTTTCCAGCCTTCCTCCAGTGATAAAATATGCTTTTACAAAGTGGTTTCAGAGTGTTAAGGTCAAATTTTGTCTTTTCAAAGAGTTTTCAAGCAAAATTTGGTCACTAGGCATTAGGTCTAGGGTTTGCTTTAACTCCTTCTAAAGTTGCCCAAATGCCAATCTATGTCACTATTCAGCTGAGTCTATCATCATTCATAGGGTTTTCATTATCATCTCAGTGTCTAATGAGTCATTTTACACCTTGTTCATGCTTCAGTTGCGCCTAAGTAAGGTCATTTCCCTCTCCTAGGGTTTTGAAGGCAATTTCTCTTGGACGGTCAAATCATCGGCAAAACTTGTTTCCTGATGTTCATACACCTTCCCCTATCCTTAAAGTACCTTACCAAATGCTTCCCATCATTGAGATTCCCCAAATTCCTCATTTTCGCACAAACCCTAGTTTCTAGCTACAACCTGGCAATTTTCTAGGTTGGGCCTGTGTTTTTCCCTTTTGGACCCCTTCCCCTCACTCAATATCTAATATTCCACTTTCCCCTGCTTCCTAACATTCCTCCCCATTCCCAAAAAATTTTCTCAAGAATTTAGAATCCCCTTATCCCCTTCATTTCGCTTCATTTCGACCAAAACCCTTGTTCCACACATCGGGATAAGTTTCACTAAAATGATGTTTCTGAGCAATCAAAGATTATTTTTTCAAAACGGAGAGAGGTTTTTGTCCAAAACATGCCAAAGAAGAAAAACCTCTTTCACGTTTTGCACAGGTGTCATGGTTTGAGAGAAATGTCAAGAATTCTGTTGCCTCAGGAGAATCAAAGACACCTATAAAGTGACCTTGGGAAAATCAAGTTTTCTCCTAGCTTGGTTTGTCAAATGATTTGTCTGATGGGTAAAATGATAACTAGACACAACGATCTTTCCAATGAGCTATCATGAGCTAAATTTGGGGTTGAGGAAGACATTCAAAAGTTGACTGCAACAACACTCTTCCTTGAGGCAGCCTCATTTGGCACTTTTTGACTAGTCTTGGGAGATTTGATTTTTTACAGGTCAAATCAACTCCAAATTGAAAAATTCTAGTTGGGTTGGAAAGTAGACTCAAAGATCTTTCTAACGCGCTATCCTGAACCTGATTCCGACACTGGGAAGGCCTCCAAAATCCTCCTGCCAAAGGGCGCGACCCGTCAGGGCACCTCTAGTAGTGTAAAAATTACACTGGCGCGACCCGTTGGGGATTTCTCCACAGAAATTTTCCAGTGAGCCACAGATCAACTTCTTTCTCCTAAATTTCTTCAGGTAGGCCTCTAAATCATGGTGATTTTTCTTGGTAAAGAAAAAATGAGCATGAAAGATGTGTCAAATGCCATCAAGATGAAATGGGAAATTCATGTGTATTGTGCTTAAAAAGGTCAAAGTGCAAGTGTGCTAGGGTTTATTGTTGTTTCATGGTTTTTCCATTGTAAGTATTCTCCTCTTTCCCCTTGTCACTTTCCTTGTATTTCCATTTAATTTCCCCTGCTAATTTGTAAAAGAAATACAAACCATACCCTTCTCCCTAAACACTAAAACTCAAACCCTAACCCTACCTCTCCATATGCCCATGTAAACACATGAACTTGATGATGCATATGCAATGATTTTGTTTGCAATGTTTTCCATAAATTCCCTATTATATACATGCATTCCCATTTTCCTTTCAAAAATGTCCCTCCCCTAACATTCCCCTCATGTTCCTTGTCCCCTTGAAACAACAAAGAAATCAACACTTTTAAAGGCAGAAACAACAGTACATTTTGTCCACTTTGCTCCTCAAACAATGTCAGAAACCGAAACCTATGAGCAGAGTAATGACCAGGCATCAAGTTCAGAGATTGGGGTACAGAGGAGGCCTCATAAGGGTGGAAAGGGTGGTCATCATAAGAGAGAGGAGCCCACTTCTTTGACAGATTTACAGGCTTGTCCTATGGCAGTCTCATGTTTCCGGTATATGCAAAAAAGGAGAAAGAGGCCCGATCCCCTCCATATCTTGGCTGAGGTTCACTGAAGGATCAAGGCGCTAAATAGCCCAGCCACAGCACAAATCCCAATAAATTTTGAAAATTTTGGGTCGATTTTGATTTTTCAGGCAATTTACAGGTTTTCGCTTATTAACGGGTCTCACCCCCCGTGAGACCCTTCATCCCGGCAACTCCATTTTGCAAAAACTCAGCATTTCCAGATTTGTCATGCAAAGTTACATATGCTCATGGATGGGGACTTGAGATTTTGTAAGTTTGGCCTCCAGAAAGTCAAAAAACATGTAAAATTTGACTTTCTGCCACTTTTTTGAACTGCAGAAAGCTGTCTTGGGAGAATTGATTTTTGACAGGGAAAATGAACTCCAAATTCAAAAATTCCAGTTGGGTTGGAGAGTAGACTCACAGACCTTTCCAACAAGGCCACTTTTGCTCAATTTGGCCACCTGCAAGTGCCCCAAACATGGCTCCAAAGGGGCGCGACCCGTCAGGCAGAATTGTCCAGAAATGCACTGTACAGCCCAAAAAAC
>APFE030959866.1:0-10514 GCA_000404065.3 Pinus taeda
CATTCAGTCGTTGGAATAATAATTCTCCTTTTCAAACAAACTACCCACCCATGAACCAAATGCAGTACCCACCCTTTAATACAATGAATTTTCCACTTATGCAGCAACCAAATCTCCCTTTTCCTGATCCTACTATATGGAATCCTTGGGCTCCCCAGCAACCATATTTTAATCAATGGAATCCAAATTGGGCAGCCCAATAGATACCATTTCCTCAACAACAACAATCTCTTTCCTTACCATCCAATACTCCGTAGAATAACCAATCAATGAGACCCCAACTGCCTGTGCAACCTAACCCCAATCCAAACAATAATAAAGCCTTGCAGGTAATCAATATTCAAAGTCAACCTGTCCTCCCTATGCAATGTAATGATATCCATTTACGCTCCGGGAGGATAGTTGAACCCATCATAGATGACATTACTGACTCCAAAAAAGAAGAAACTAGAAAGGAAAAGTCATCCAATAAAGATACTGAAATTCTTGAATCATCTTCTAACAAGACTGTCCAAACAGCAGAACCACCCTTCCCTGAAAGATTGACTCTTAATAAAATGTTTGAGCCACCAGCTTTTAACCTTTTAGGAGAACTGCAGAATTTATATGTCAAAATTCCATTATTGCAAGCTCTAAGAGATGTCCCTATCTACGCCAGAACTGTTAGGGATATTTGTGTCAGGAAGCCTGGAAGAAAAGCCAAGGAACCCCTCACAGTTCATGTGATGGGAGAACTGACTGCTTTGATGACAGAAAAAGACCCCCTTGTGAAATATGGTGACCCTGGTCACCCTACAGTAACAGTTCAGGTCGGCAAAACCTTTGTCTCTAAAGTTCTAGTGGATCTGGGTGCTGCAATAAATATTATGACACTTGAAACAGCACAATTACTGCAGTTGAAACACTTAATTAGGGAAACTCCAACCATTTTAGAGCTGGCTGACCACTCTACAATTAAACCAGAAGGAGTGATCGAAGACCTGATAATTTCTGTAGAATCTTGGAATTACCCAGCCGACTTTGTGGTGTTACAAACTAAAACAAAGTTGGGGGGTCATCCATTAATTCTGGGAAGACCTTGGTTGGCTACAACAGATGCTTTCATCAGCTGTAGGTCTGGATCAATGACAATATCCAGTGGGCAGGAAACTAAACAGTTGACTCTTTATCCTCATGCCACACCCATGATTAATAACGATAATTCAATATGGGTAGACTATGAGGATGAGGAAACCCAACCTATTTTAACTATCGGACAAGCTTTAACTCTCAAAAACTCAACCGAAGATGAATTAATCATAAACTTTATTTCTGAACCTTCTTCAGTTAGCTCAGAAATACATAATCACTTCACTACAATCCTAGAATTAGAATCCCAAAACAATCTTGAAACTGAAAATTTATCTCAGATACTAGCTGGCAGTCCTTCCAAAAGTATGACAGTAGAAATCGAACCAGGTAAAACATTATATATAAATCCTAACCTAACAGATGATCAAAAACAACAGTTAATGAAGCTACTTAAAGAAAATAAAGAGGCATTCGCTTGGGATTATACAGACATGAAAGGGATTTCCCCTGAACTGTGCACTCACCGTATTTATATTAAAGAAGGATCCCGACTAGTTTGTCAACCCCAAAGAAGGATGAACCCCAATCTAAGGGAAATAGTAAAAGAAGATCTTCAAAAATTGTTAAATGCAAGATTTATATACCCCATATCCGATAGTGAATGGGTTTCTTCGATAGTAATATTACCCAAGAAAAATGGGAAATGGTCAGTATGTGTAGACTATAGAGCCCTAAATAAGGCCACCCAGAAGTACCATTTCCCATTACCATTCATTGATCAGGTATTAGATAACTTAGCTGGTAAGAAGTTCTTTTCCTTTTTGGATGGATTTAGTGGATATAATCAGATAAGGTTTGCACCCCAGGACCAGGATAAAACCACTTTTACTAGCCCTTAGGGAACCTTTGCTTACAGGGTTCTCCCATTTGGGCTATGTAATGCCCCAACGACATTTCAGAGAGCGGTCATAGGTATATTTTCTGATATGATAAATGATTCATTAGAAATTTTTATGGACGACTTTACTCCTTATGGAACAACCTTTGAAGATGCTCTGCGGAATCTTGAAAAAGTACTTAAGCGGTGTATTGAAGCACATCTTGCCTTAAGTACTGAGAAATGCCATATGATGATGAATGAAGGCATTGTATAGGCCACTTTTTTTCATTATTAGGAATTCAAGTCGATCCTGCAAAAATACAGGTAATTTTGACCCTCCCTATTCCCAAAACCCAGACAGAAGTAAGGAGTTTCTTAGGACATGCAGGATACTACAGAAGATTTATCAAATATTTTTCTAAGATAGCTTCCCCTCTATTTGTGTTATTAACGAAAAACGCTGAATTTAAGTGGACTGATGACTGTGAAAAAGCATTTGATCAGCTTAAACATCAGTTGTCCATAGTCCCATTTTGAGAGGACTAGATTGGGCACTCCCCTTTCACATATCCTCTGATGCCTCAGACACTGCCATTGGAGTTGTCCTGGGACAGGAAGAAAATGGTCTTCCCTATGCCATTTACTTCATTAATAAAAACATGACTCCCGCAGAACTTAATTACACGGTCACTGAGAAAGAATTTCTAGCAGTTACTTATGCTATCAACAAATTTTGGCATTACATCACTGGTTATACTACTTTTGTGCATACCGATCACTCGGCCATTAAATACTTAATGAATAAATCAGTTACAAATGCTCGAGTCACTAGATGGTTATTGTTATTACAGGAATTTGATATCACAATTGTAGATAGACCAGGAAAAGAAAATGTAGTTGCTGACTTTCTTTCTCAATTGAAAACTAATGAAAATATTCCAGTAGATGATTCTTTTCCCGATGAGTATTTATTTGTAGTCTCTGCCCAAGCACCTTGGTATGCAGATATTGCCAACTACTTAGCTACAGGAAAATTACCATCACACCTACCGCATAGAGAAAAGAGGAAAATCATTCAGCAGAGCGCTAGGTACAGCTGGATAAGCGGATGTCTGTTCCACACAGGAATAGATCAAGAAATCCGGAGATGCATTGGGGAAGACGAGATTTATGATATACTAAAAGCTTGTCACGATGGCCCTTGTGGAGGACATTTTGCAGACAAAAGAACAGCACACAAGGTACTTAGATTGGGTTATTATTGGCCATCACTTTTTAAAGATGCCAGAAAATATGTGAAGGCTTGCGACAGCTGTCAACGAATGGGCCAGCCTAACCATAGGGATGAAATGCCACTTAATCCCCAGGTAACTCTTGAACCTTTTGAGAAATGGGCATTAGATTTTATAGGTCCCATTAATCCTCCATCTAATCAAAGAGTGTACATATTAGTATGCACGGATTATATGACTAAATGGGTAGAGGCCAAAGCACTCATTAAAGCTAATGAAGAAGTAGTACTAACATTCTTATTTGAAGAAATCTTTGTTAGATTTGGACTACCCAGAGAATTAGTCATTGATGGAGGACCTCCTTTTAATTCTCATGGCTTCAAAAATACGCTCCAAAAATATCATATCAAGCACAAAATGACTACACCGTACCACCCCCAAGCAAATGGGTAGGTGGAAAGTACCAACAAGGTCATAGAAGCCATCTTAACAAAAACGATAAAGGAGAATAGAAGGGACTGGTTTCAGAGGTTGCCCGAGGCTCTATGGGCCTATAGAACCACTTGGAGGAATACAACAGGCTTTTCACCCTATGAATTAGTCTTTGGAAAGAATGTTATTTTCCCTGTAGAGTTTGAGATTAAAACCTTAAGAACTGCCTTAGCTGTTAACCTTGATTTAACTGATGCACAGACATCCAGGTTGCAGCAGCTTCAAGAATTGGATGAGAAAAGACTGGATGTCGTCCATCAAACAACTATCATACATCAACAAAGAAGCAGATTGCATGGCAGAACCATCAAGCAAAAGTAGCTCCAGAAAGGTAACTGGGCTCTACTTTATGATTCCCGTTTCGAGAATTTTCAAGGGAAGCTAAGAACAAGGTGGTTAGGGCTGTATGAAGTGGATGATGTTTTTCCAAATGGAACAGTTAGACTTTTAACAATTGATGGGAGTAGAACACCACTGTTAGTGAATGGCTACCGATTTCAGTTATATCAGTGGCCGGTTTCAAAAGAAGATTTTAAAGCCACTTGCATGGAAATAAAACAGTTTTCTTTTCCAGGGGAACTTGCTGCCCCTCAAAGCACTTGAGTTTCTATTATTTATGTAATTTTTTTAGGTTAGATATTCTTTTTTTTAAGAAACTAATAAATCCTGCCAAGGATTGCGATATTACATTTCAGTATTTTGCAGATTTTAGCTTGGGAAGTAGCTGAGAAAAAAAGTTTCAAAGGAATTACTTTGCGGACTCAGAACTCCTGTTGCTGCAACACCATTCCCTATTGCTGCAACACCATTCCCCATTGTTGCAACACCATTCCCCGTTGCTGCAACACCATTCCTGTTGCTGCAACACCATTCCCCATTGCTGCAACACCATTCCCATTGCTCCAGCACATTTCCCGCTTTTACAAATGTCTTTTTCCTGATGATATAACATCATTCCCTGTTGCCACAACAAAAATTTTCCGTTGCTGCAACACCAATCCCGGTGCTATAACATCGCTTCCCGATCACGGAATACCCTTCCCAACAAATTCCCTCATGTATGAAAACACCAGTCTCACCACTTCAGCCCCCAAGGAATAAATTTTGATAAAATATACCACTTTTTGTGATGATTACAACACCCTACTATCACTTCCCGTCATTATCATTACAAATCACCAGTATTCCCATGCTTTCAGATCCGCAGTAATCATTATGATCCAGTAGAAGACAAGACAAGACTTTTTGACGCAGTAATCAAAAAGGTAAAATACGAAGGTATGCATGATTATGTATGGACATTAAATAATAGATAATGCGGAGAAGTTGATAGGACTATCAAATAATTGTACTTCCAATCATATCACTTACACGTAGGAGGGGGGGTTACCAAAGCAACCCTTATAATGACATATTATGCCAACTTCCGCCACCCTTAACTCTCCCGGTAATATGTAAAAGCCACCCTATCACGGCATGATACCATTTGCGACGTTTTACTCTGAACTGAAATTGGAAGCTCGGCTCTGAACTCTGAAATTCACTGAAACAACAGCTATGGGAGGAACCCTTACTACACATGAACCTGGCACGACAGTAGTCCTTGAACTCTATCCGGAGATTTATCAAATTTTCTTGCAAGCAGGATGGATAGAGTACTTCAGGAGACTTTCGGATTTTGACGTGCAGCAAGTCCTTGAATTTGCATGAAATTTAACAGAAGGATTCTCTGTTGTCCAAGGAGTTCAAATCCCAGTCACGGAGGAAATTATAGCCCAAGCTACCGGGCTACCAGCTAATGGCACATGGTGGTTCAGCAGAAAGCACCTGATTCTTAATGCGCAACAGGATTTTCTCCGACCAAGCGAGCAGGTAGATCCTAAGGGCAGAGGCATAGCACTTCAGTCGTTACCTCAACCGTGGATGAAAGTCGCTGAATTTGTCAAGCAATACCTGACATGCGAAGGCCACTACCAGGTAATTTACCAGCACGATTATATCCTGTTGAATCATTTGAGAAATGGTCAGTTAATAAACATGCCATATTATCTATTGGGTTGTCTCAAAAACATGTCACGTTATGCTGTTAACGCAAAGCGTCCACTTCTTTCCTTAAAACACCACCGCTTAGCCCAATTTCTAATTAATAGAGCCCTCACTCTAAATAACCCTCTAGCCCCCATTAATCCCCATCAGGAGGCAGAAATTCCACAACCGGAACATGAAATTCCTCATCAAGAAGAGGAAATTCTTCACCAAGCTGAGGACACACCTCAGCAAGATGAAGAACTTCCTTAGCAAACGGAGGACATGCCTAACAAATCCCTCTAGAAAACCCTCAGTAAGCAGAGCACATTCCTTAACAACTCCACCAAACACCCCCGCAAGTTGCTGAGAATGAACAAGCAGTAGTAGAAATAACCACGAGAACAACCCCATCTCCCAAAAGAACCAATTCTTCCATTCCCATACTTGGTATTTTTACTGATGATTCCGATGACAATATCCCCATTACCCTGCTTAAACGAAAAATGTAGCAGGGAAAGAAAACCCCATCGAAAAGAAGAAGAACTAGGGTTTAGCTAAGGCACCTGCTACTCCGACTACTGTCCCTATCCTAAAGAAAGCTAGCTTGAAGAGAAAAACACCTGAATTCCCTGCTTCTCTACCAAAGCGAAGAACTCGGTCATCGGTAGCAGCTGAATCTCTTAATCCCTCCAGTTCACCACCCATCACTATAAGGATCCGCACTCCCACCAGTCCTCAAAACTCCTCTCCCTCACCCTCGAAAGTTGAGATGCAGAGTGTTCATAGCTTCGTGACATCATATTTTAAGATAGCTGACACACAAGAACCAGCTGCCGACACCCAAGGTAATAGTGACCAAATGGCTGCAACATAAGAAACAACCACTACCCCAGGTGACACACAAGAACTTCCTGTGGGGAATACTGATCAAAATGATGAAACACAACCTCTACCTCAACTCGAATCTACCGCTCCGCAAGACCAGTCTACCATACCTGCCCTGTAGGAAGAAATTGAATTTTTGAAATCTCAGATTCAGGACTATCAGGAGGAAATAATAAGGGTCAAGGAAGCATATCAGAATGAATTCAGCTTGCATGTTTTAGCACGAGTAGCGTCTGCAGCAGAGAAAAGTAAGGATAATGAATATGTGTGTACTAATTGTGGTGAAATATATACTCAAGTAGGATATAAGGTAGTGGCAGAACCAATGAAGGAAGCCTCCGCTGTTGTAGATGAAACAAAAGAGCCTGCTGTTACACAGACGGAAATGCCACAATCCTCTGCTGAAATAAAAGAACCTATTGACACACAAGAACCAACAGGCTCTCTAGAGAAGGTGCAGAAAGAAGAACCTGTTGTCACACAAGAACCAACAGGCTCTCTAGAGAAGATGCAGGACCAAACTGAAGAACTTACTGACACGCAAGAACCAGTAAGTTCCCCAGAAATTGCACAAGATCAAACTGAAGAGCTTACTGACACACAAGAACCAGTAAGCTCCCCAGAAACTGCACAAGATCAAACAGAAGAGCTTACTGACACACAAGAACCAGTAAGTTCCCCAGAAACTATGCAGGAAGAAACATGGAATAAGAAAGAGGAGAATACAGATTCACTCCGGCCTACCCAAATTGCTATGGAAGAAGTACTTACACAAGAATCAAGAAATGAAAAAGAAAAATTAGACTCACCCAGCCCTATTCAAATTGCCAAGGAACGAGAAGAGGAAGGAAATGAGGAAAAAGGCACAGACTCACCCCGGCCACCCAAATCACCATGGAACAAAATGAATCAGTACAATAGGAGGAAGAGACACTAGCTGGAAATGAAGAGAAAGATGTTGGATTATCACAGTCTACTCCAACAGAGCAGATTATCCTTGTTGATGCCTTTACACAAACAGAGTTTCCCTCTGTTAGTGATGTATGCACAGAAACATATAATTTTCAAGCATTAAAAGGAAAATGGTGGAGAGAATATGAGCAGTCACAAGGCAAAGCATTCCAACAGCAAAAAAGGACCTAGTTCAATCATGCATAGAGGAACTGGGAAGCACTTGAGAAATGTAGAGCTCAATACAAAGAAATTACGGAATTAAAAGCAAGATTGTCCCAGATGTTTGAATTATTCCAAAGAATACTTGCCACAAGGAAACCCTCTTTCAATTATGCAACATTCTTGACGGAAAGACTGACATTTTTACAGATAAAGGCTGTAAGAGAAGGCAGACCTCATCAGGTGGTTACATCAGAGCAATTTATGCAAACTTTTGCAGAGGCACCTAAAAATGATCAAAACCTATTATGCGAGCTTTATCTCGATAATGAAGCCATGTCCGAAGAAAGAAACATGAATATGTTACCTGTGGTTGGCGACATACAGCTGAGAGTTTTCATCTCCTTTTTAGCCAACCAACTTACATGGCAGAATGCCTTTATCTCAGCTCAACATAATGAACAGAATTGCCTTCTGTGGATTCGGGCTGAACCACAGAACACAACCACTTTCATTGCATGGCATCAAACAATGATAAATGATCCTGATATGAAAGACCACGTCAGGAAACTACAAGCAGTAGTCCTGAAAGACTGCCAACACTATCTGAAAACCAAGGCACCCTTGGCTGTCAAGGCAAACAATTTGTTTTGGGAAAACTGACCCAAAGAGAGGCAGGAATATCACCCTTATAATCCATCAAATTTACAGGTAGCACTCACAAGGGTACCTTACTATATTAAATGCATGCAGCACTGTGCTGAAAGTTGGATGGGCTACAGATTTAAATTTCCACTTCTATGGTTATCTGGTGAACAATATAAGGGCCAGTTTGGACTATCCAACAAGGAAGAAGCAGCAGCATGGAGACATATACAGACTGTCTGTGGGTTCAGAAAGAAGTTTGATGTCACTGCCTATAACTATTGTCTCAGTAATCTACAATGCTCATCCCAGTACTCCGACGCGGACTCAGAGTAAACATTGCATGAGGACATGCAATCTCTTCAGTTGGGGGGAATGTTAGGACTCAGAATTGACCAATTTTGACCTTATATTTTTTCCATAATATTATCCCTTTCAGTCATAAGTTGTAAGCTTTGATTACATAATGACTTAATCACCCCAAGGTACGAAGTAACTTTTTGCATATCTATATGTTTAATTGTTCATTGCATATTCGTGAGTATCTTTATATTTATCTTTGGAAAAGCTAACTAAGTTGCCAAGTAATTGTCTTAAGCTTGTAGGAATTATAATTTATAGTTGCTGTAACACCAAAAACAGCAACTACAAAGTTGCCGCAACACCAGAAAAAACAACTACGTAGTTGCTGCAACACCAGAAATAGCAACTACGCAGTTGCTGCAACACCAGAAGCAGCAACTACGTAGTTGCTACAGTCAGCAACAACAACCATCTAAAGCAGGCTATTTTTGCAACAGCTGGGAATAACAAACGACAACTATGACGCGGCATGATCAAGCAACTGTCTAAAGTAGGTAGAACACAGTTACCATTGCTTAAATCAGGAACAACATGGGGAAACGGAAAAAGATTGTGAGAATCCCAAGAAGACGGTCGAAGTCAGTTACCAGTTGTGTAACAGCCAGAACCTAAGAAAGAATATATTATTATACTGTTGTAACAACGTTCTATAATTCTTATTTTTGATAGAATCGGTTAACTGAATGAACTGTAATAATATATTGTAATAGATGTCTCCTCTATAAAGAGGAGACATCTACATTAGAAAGGGGGGATTGTGGTCTGTAAGTGAGATTTGGAGAGACATCAACAAGTCTGAACTTTATTATACTTGAATCTTTTGGCAGATGAATAGAAGATTGTTCTGAGCACTTAATCTAGCCTTTGTGTTCTAGGGAATCTTGTGAGAGGGGCTGGGCCCACCTTCCTCACAAGATTCACCCATTTACTTTTCTGTCAAGTGTGTAAGTGTGTGATAGTTTCTTTTTGCTGATACTCTGTTTGGATTCTGTAGCATTACCTCTGGTATTTCCGTTTTGCTAGTACTCTGTTTCATTAATTGCTTGAAGTTGTACAAGGATATTTCACCGGTGAATTAGAGTGCAGTGTGTATTAGCAATCTGGTTACAGGGGAAGGTGATGAACGTCCTCACCTGGAGGATAGGGTCCTGATCCTCTGCCAACAGAGCATCCATCACTTTGCTTTTCAGATTCGTAATCTTAATTAATTACTTTCATTTTATCGGCACTGTGAAAACTTAGCGTAAGAATCACATATACTACAGCTTTTAATGCTTTTAGAATTAAGTGCATACAGTAAGCGGTAGCCTTTGGAATAAAAAGACTTTCCCAGGTTGACAATTAAATGTGGTACTTGATTGTTTAATCAATAAACAATCCAACTAGCCAACAACAGTCTCTTCAGAAGACTAAGGGTTTTCTTCTTTCCAAAAGCTTTCTCTCTTTCAGCAAACTTTTTCACAAGAGAGTATCAAAGGTTATATCTTTGAGATTTCCATTTGCTTGCAAAGACTCAAGATAATTGGAGTAAGTAGGATAAAGTGCCTTGAGAAAAGCAATAAGAGGGATATCCAATTCAACCTTAGTGGATTTGATATCATGCATTATGGATTTTACTTCAGATGCAAGAGCAAGAGGATCATTATTTTGCAGTTCAAGAGTGAAGAGTTTAATCATGAGTTGGACAACTTCAAGTGCAGAATGTGAGTCATAGAGCTCTTTCGGCTTTTGCAGGGCTTCAAAGGCAGTTGAATATGACGAAATATGGCGACTCACCTCTTTATTTACAGATGTTGCGATTAATG
>APFE030959868.1:0-20022 GCA_000404065.3 Pinus taeda
CTACCTATTGCTTCATGCGGTTCTGAGCTTGATGAAGATTCTCTCGAAGATGGGCGAGCATAGTTGCGCGGTGTTGTAGGAGTTGATCCACTACTTGGAATTTTGAGCATCCCTTGAGATACGAAGTAGGTGAAGGCAGGAGTTGACCATATAATGCTTCATAGGGAGTCATTTTGGTGGTGGCATGATAGTTGGTGTTATACCACCATTCTGCCAGAGGTAGCCACTGTACCCAAAGGTGTTGTTTTTCTGAAGTAAAACACCTAAGGTAGGTTTCTAGACATTTTTTGACGGCTTCGGTTTGACCATCTGTTGCGGATGATAGGAAGTACTGAGTTTTAGTTGAGTGCCTTGTATTCTGAAGAGTTCCTGCCAAAAATTGCTGGTGAAAATCGGGTCGCGGTCGGACACAATAGAAGTGGGCATGCCATGCAATTTGAAGATCTGATCCATGAAATATTGAGCAACCAAAGTTGGTGTAAACGGGTGGGGAAGAGCGTAGAAATGAGCATACTTCGACAATCGGTCCACAACCACCATGATCACTGACTTGTTCCCTGACTTTGGAAGCCCTGTAATGAAATCCATAGAAACCTCCGTCCAAATTGATGCTGGAATGGGCAATGGTTGTAATGTGCCTGGTGTGTTGACGGTTTCCCCTTTGTGGCGTTGACAGACATCGCATTCAGTTACGAAGGTAAGGATGTCCTTTTTCATACCTGTCCAAAAAAATGATCTTCTGGTGCGAGCATACGTCTTCTGAAAGCTCGAATGTCCTGCAATGGGAGATGAGTGCAATTCTGCCAAAATGCGACTTTTGAAGGTGGATGTTGGCGATATTACGACTTTGTCCTTGTAGCGAAGAATATCATCCTGCCACGAATAGCCCTTGGTGGAATTTGGATCTGCCTGCAATTGAGAAATGAGTTGGGAGAGCCCCGGGTGTGAAAACCATTCCCTGCGAGCTTCTTCAATCCATTCTGGAATGGGGAGGGAAATAGTTAGCAGGGTACTTTCCTCCTCAAATTGGCGAGATAATGCATCTGCTACCCTATTGTCTTTCCCTTTATTGTAAATGATCTCATAATCATATCCTAGCATTTTGGCTAGCCATTTATTTTGTTGTGGGGAGGATAGGCGTTGCTCCAAAAAATATTTAAGACTGTGATGATCTGTGCAGATTTGGAAATGTCGCCCCAATAAATAAGGTCGCCAGGTGTCGATTGCATGTAAGATGGCCATCATTTCCTTCTCGTAGGTAGATTGGCCCTGATTCTTCCCACTGAGTTGTTGGCTTGTGAAGGCCAACGGTCGCCCTTCCTGCATTAAAACGCCCCAATACCTGTACCTGAAGCATCACATTCAATGACGAAAGATTTGGTGAAGTCAGGTAGTGCTAAAACTGGAGTGGAACTCATGGCATTTTTTAGAGTTGTAAATGCCTGTTGGGCTTCCTCATTCCAGAAGAATGAATTTTTCTTTAGGAGTTGGGTGAGGGGCTTCGCTATGCGACCATAGTTGCGGACAAATTTACGATAATAGCTTGTGAGACCCAAAAATCCTCGCAAGCTCTTCAAGGTCTTAGTTTGAGGCCATTCCTGCAGTGCCTGGATCTTTTTGGGGTCCACCTTGACACCTTCATGCCCCACAATGTGGCCCAAATACTCTACTTCTGCTATGCCAAATGAACACTTGGACATCTTGACAAATAATTTATTCTTGCGGAGCAATTGCAAGAGTAAATCTACACGTTGAAGATGTGCAGCCCAAGTGCAACTATAGATGAGGATGTCATCGAAGACGACAAGGACAAATTTGCTAAGATATGGTTTGAGAATGTGGTTCATAAGGCTCTGAAAAGTAGAGGGGGCATTACAAAGACCAAATGGCATGACCAGGAATTCATAATGCCCTTCATGAGTTCTGAAAGCAGTCTTGGGGATGTCGACTTCCTTCATGCAAATTTGGTGGTAGCCTGAGCGAAGATCCAGCTTAGTGAAGAATTGAGCCCCATTGAGTTCATCCAGCAAATCATCAACCACCGGCATGGGAAATTTATCTTTGACTGTCAACTTATTGAGGGCCCTGAAGTTGGGACACATCCACCACTCTCCATCTTTCTTGAGCACTATGACCACTAGGGATGAATAAGGACTAATGCTGGGACGAATGACACCTGCTTCCAAAAGTTCCTTGATGATTTTTTCTATTTCATTCTTTTGGGTGAACGGATATCTGTATGGGTGCACATTTGGGGGTTGGGCCCCTGTAACCAAGGTGATGCTATGATCATGTTCCCCTCACGAGGGTGGAAGCTCATGAGACTTGTCAAAGACCGATAGATGGTTATTTAAAATCTGTTGCATCTCAGGATGAATTGGCAGAGGCTTGGTTTTGACTGCCTGGATGGCATTAAATTGAGCTACAACTCCATGATTTCCCTTTTTCTAACAATTTTTCCATCCTATGCGAGCTGATGATAGAGGGGGCTCCCGGCTGGAGTCCACGGTGGGTATGTGTGTAGTTTTTCTGCTTAAAACTCATATATAACTCCTGGAAATCCATTGTGATTGGCCCAAGAGTGCGGAGCCATTCAACTCCGAGGACAATGTCACAACCCCCCATGTGTATGGAAAACATGTGGGTTTTCAACTGATAATCCCCCATTTGAAGTTTGACATTTTCACAGCGGCCTTCACATTTCATTGTGCCTCCATCCGCAATTTGAAATTGGAAGTTAGAAACTGCTCGTACAAAACAATGCACTGCTTCTGTGACATTTTGATGGATGAAATTATGTGTATTTCCACTATCAATCAAGACTACTACTGGGCGATGTTTAATAAAACCTCTGATTTTGAGAGTTTGAGGGGATGAAATCCCTGCCAAAGCATGCAACAAAATAACTAGTTCGTCAGAGACATTGTTCTTTTGGTTGTCTTCTTCTAGCGGCTCATGTTCCTCCAGTGTTGGATCTTCCCCTGTCGAGCTATAGTCAGTGGCATCAATTTGAAAAAATTTGGGCTCCTTGCATTTATGACCTGGGGATTATTTTTCATCACAGTAGTAACATAGGCCTTGCTTTCTTCTTTCTGCCATTTCAGCAGGTGACACCTTTTGGACCTTAAGTGTTTGAGTCGTGTTGTGAGCCTGTGGGGGCAACCTTTAGTGGAGAAATTTGGGTGATTGTATTGGGCTGCTAATGCACGTTCCACGTCACGAGCTACCTTGCAAGCCTCCGTCCATGTGGGAGGGTGGTGCAGTAGGACTTGGGCTTTGATAGCTTCTTTGAGACCGCTGATAAAACATTCCGTGTAGAACACATCTGAGAGACCCCAAGTGCGGAAGGCTAAGGCTTCAAAAGCTGTAATATATTCATCCATTGTACCAGTCTGTCGGAGCTTAGTAAGACAACCCAAAAAAGATGATTCCTGGTCAAAGTAGTCTTGAAGAGCTTTGGTGAATTTGGGCCAAGTCCTAAAAGGTCCAGTGCAACGTTGATGCCATTCCCACCTTTGACAGCTTTCATTGTCCAAGTACATGCTCCCCAACATAAGTTGAGTCTCATCATCGAAGATTTGATTTAGTTTGAAATACTGCTCCATTTGTGCTATCCATGCCGACGGGTGAGAACCGTCAAATTTATGCATATCCAACTTGGGAGGTCGCTCACTGGGTTGTGGGTGGGTGTTCTAGACGTGAGGAGAGTGGCTAGACTCACCCTCATTGTGTTCATGGCCATTACACGCCTCCTCGTGGGCTTGCTCCTTGCCCTTCGGGACTATTTTCTCGACCATGCTACATAGTCCGGTCAGCTGAATGTGGAGGTGTTGCATTGATTCTTCAAGTTTTTCCATCCTTTCATTGGCCATCGCTTGAGCTCTAGTTTCTACCATACACCAACCGGATTTTTTTAAAACTGGGATCTGAATAGCGGATCTGATAGCTCTGGGCGGCGGAACCAACTGTTTCTGCAGATCTGATGGATCTAATAGATTGGAATGGCTGATTGGGACTGATGTCTGTTGTTGCTGCACACCTTTGCACAAGCGGATCTGGAAGAGATGATGTGTGATCCCCCGATAGAAAAGGGAACTATGGTCTTGAGGAGTGTCAGGCGTTACAAATCGCAATATACATAAGGGTTTGGCAGTAGTACTCAGCCCAATGTTTTAGGGCTCTAACTAAGGAGGATCGACCATACCCTTAGCCGTACAACCCAACTACCCTATTGTACGGGCAAGTAATCTATCCGAGAGTTGTTCTCGGTGTACTGTAGCCGCGAGACAGCCGATGGTTTATCTATGGCGAGGTTTCAAGGGAGCCTAGGGGCTTTTGATATACCTAGAGGGTACGTGGAAGGCAGTCCGTGCGTGGTTCTGTCTAATGCGCTACTACTCGAAGGGGTACCCACAGGGGTTACAAGGGAGTCCAACAAACGTGACCACCTCTTGTATTTCCTGCGTGCATGCCTCCCCAAATCCGCAGGTTTATGCGCTTAACGACAGATCTCGTGGTTTAAAGACGTTGGAACACTTCTCTAGCCAATAAAAGAATTTTTTCTAAGAAATGGAGATCCCACTGGCCCTATAAAGTGCTCTGATACCACTTGTTATGCTCTTAACCTGCAAATGATATCCAAATACAGAATATGCGAAGAAAAGATACCCAGAACATAGAATAGCAATGATTTTATTATTCAGAGAGTAATGCTCACTTGCCTCTTTGAGGGGGCAACCTCCAATAGAGCAGAGCTCGATTACAAAATAAGACACGATGCTCCTCGCAGGGAGTCTCTATCTTTTATATATGACTCATACATGCAATACCACGAGCCAATACCGTGGTATTAATAATACCATCTATCTAATACTACGGCCCATTTGCAACTAACGGTGGTTCCGTTATTAATTGCAGATTAACCACTTACAATTATTAATATGGGCTTTATTGACTACATGATCCCATTACATAAATAAGGGGGTTAGGGTGGGACCCTAACAATGAATATTTTGTCCATTGTGCAAATAAGAGTTTTCTGAACTCTCAATGACAGTCCACATCCCAGTTGTTTCCATTTCCTGTTCTCCTGCACTTCTTATCGGCGGTGGCTCATACATATAACAAAGTTGAACATCACTCTCAACATAACCGTGAACAAAAATCTTGTCACACCACGCTACACAACACGAAATCCATTTAAGGGTATCAGGAAGAGAACCCAGCACCATCCAAACGTTTTCATTGTAATCATATTCCATCACTCTGAGATGCATCTGAAAGGAATACAACCGTCCAGAAGAAGAAACAACTAGACACCTCCGTGGGTTTCCCCTAATATCCAACATATTATCCAACATTTTCCATGCCCCTGTTTCTAGATCATAAACTTCTGCACTCCACCCGATCGGATCACCCTCCTCATCACTGTCACTACTAAGATCGCCTTCCCGTTGATCGCCCTCCCCATCACTGACACTATTAAGATCACCCTCCCAACCATCATCAATGGCACAGCTAATAATGAAAAATTTACCGTCAAGGAAAGCGCCATAGCTCATGACCCATCCACAGCTCATGTTGGGAAGAAGTTTCCATTTGTCTTCAAACACATTGTAAACAGCCACAGATCGTAGTGGATTTTCATTTTCATCCATTCTGCCGGCAACGTCCATGAGTCCTTGTGGTGACACCAAGAAAGCACCGAACGTTGGAGTCACCGGCATATCGGCACCGCGGCTCGACTTACTCGATGCGAAATCGAAGATGAAAATGGTTTTGAGATTCTGTTCTTTGTCGGTTTTGAGTCTCTCGTATAAGGACGGACTATGACCACCCAACAAAACCAACTTTTGGTTGACGCAAAGGCAGTCACGGAAGAGAGGAATTTCGTTATGACAGCCGGGGAAGTGGGGAAGGGGAGGATGTGTTTTCCGGGTGCCTCGCAGAGGGTCCAATACAGAAACCACAGTTTGTTGATTAGGATGAGTGTCATCTAAAAATTCCTGCAATTCCAGCACATAGATAAAGTGCTCGGAAATCCCATGTTTTTTACGGTCTTCATATAATTGAGGGTGCTTCACATCCGCCTCCTAGGATTTGCAAACAGCTCTGAGTTTCCAATGGGAATGGTAAGGCACTCTTAGCATACACTATCGACGTAATTCCAATGGAAGAACCGCAAAATGCTCCATTGAGAGATGCACTACCCACTAGTGAATATGATTTTCAAAATCATACAAGCCGAAAACTAACGTGCTAGAACTAGACTTTTCCTACCTGGCAGACTACGCCCACGAGCTTCCATCGATACCAAAGCCAAATCGAACACAACATACAATCAAGAAGTACAGAGATGGAATGAAAGGGATCGAACAAGAACAAAGATGGAATGAAAGGGAGAGATATCTAAATAAATAAGAAGTCATGTGAAAATTAGCGAAATCCTATGCATGCACTTAACGGAAAATGGTAATTTTTCTTTTGGTTTTTTTGTTTGCTTGGGGTTAATTGTTCCTTCCCTAATCTACTACTACCAAGGCCCTTTTTCTTCTTTTTAAAGTTTTATTTTTTAAGTTTTATTGGAGATATATATAGATTTAATATTTTGAATATGTTAAACCTAAAATATTTTGAGTGCTTAACCAAAAATATTAATATTTTAAATATTTTAAATACATAATGGAAAATGGTGATTCTTTTTTTTCAATATTAATATTTTAAATACATATCAGAAAATGGTAATTTTTTATTTTTTTTCCTTTGGTGTGGGGTTAATTGTTCTCTCTCATTTAAGAATACCTTTTTTCTTTATTTTAAGCTTTATTGGAGATATAAATAGATTTAATATTTTGAATACATTTTAATTGTTAAAGGAAAATATTTTGAATACTTAACTGAAAATATTAGTATTTTTAATATATTGAATACTTAACCGAAAATGGTAATTTTTTTTTTGTTCTTTTTTCTTTGGTGTGGGGTTAATTGTTCTCTCTATAATTTAAGAACGCCCTTTTTCTTTCTTTTAAGTTTTATTGGAGATATAAATAGATTTAATATTTTGAATACATTTTAATTGTGGAGGGTTTATAAGTCAAACTTGTATTTACAATATACTATTATCGTATTTTAAGTAAAGTTAACTGGAAATCATTCCAAAAAATCAGTCCACTATAGGGTAGACGTGAGATGTGGAAGGTGAGATATGAGATTTTAGATATTTTTTAAATGTAATTTTGTTTTTTATCAATAACCATGGGTGAACGGTAAGATATGAGATGTTAGATATTTTTTAAATGTGATTTTGTTTTTTATCAATAACCATGGGTCAATATCTAAAAGTGAAAGATAGAGAGAGGGAGGGATAGAGGGAGAAGAAGGAAGAACAACATAATACTATGGGCTATTACCATGGGCCATCTGGGATTTTGATTATCTTTTAATTATTTTGTTACAATACCAAGGCTTCTCAATACCACATCCCCAAAAACCATAACTTATTTCAAAATTAACATATTTTACAAATACTTTAATTTAATTTAATTTAATCTTATAACATTTATTAATTAAATCTAGAAGTGAATAGGTTATAAGTACTTTTGAGGTATATTAAGCCCTCCCTCATCATGACTACTAAAAATATTCCCATAGATATTTTAATATATTAACAATGAGAATGCTTGTGTATATACATATGTGAAAATATTATAGAGAACGAGGATAGATGCATCTTACACAAGGATCTAACCAAAGAGGGAAATGAAAGTGACTAAGAATGATGAAGACAGTTCATGATTCTTTTAAGTTTTTTATTATTGTATTTTCTTTGACGTGATTGATCTAAAATATAGGTTTAATTTCTTACAACCAATTATGTTTTTTTTATTTAGATAATTTATTATATGCAATACAATGGGATCATATTTAATAGAGAGAAGAGAGAGAGAGAGAGAGAGAGAGAAAGGAGAGAGAGGAGGGGTGAGAGAACATAGAGGAGGAGAGAAGATATGGAGAGAGAGAAGGAAGAGAGAGAGGAGGGGCAGAGGAGGAGCGTGAGGGAGGGGGGGGAGGGGGAGAGAGATGGATTTGGAGGGGGGAAGAGTGGTAGTGAAGAACAAACATGTTGAGAGATAGAGGTGGAGAGAGAGAGGGAGTTACAAGGGAGAGATGAAGATGGAATGATGAAGAGATGAAGTGAGGTAAGAGACAAAAAAGGAGAGGATAGAGATAGGGAAAGAAGGGAAAGAGAGTGATAGAGAGGCATAGATATGGAGGGGGGAGAGAGGGAGATAGTTACAAAGTTGGAAGGTGGAGCGATAGAGAGAGTGTGATGGGGGGGAGAGACAAAGGGAGGTGGGAGAGAAAGGGAAAGAGAGGAAGAAAGAGAGAGAGGAGTTGATAGAGAGGGGGAGAGAGATATGGATTTAGAAGGGTAAGAAAGGCATAAAGAGAGAAAGGTCGAGAGGGAGAGGCAGTGAGAAGGAAGAGATGGTGAGGGAGAGAGGAGAGCTAGAGGGAAGAGATAGAGATAGATGGATACATGGGGAAGGGAGAGGGAGACATGCAGAAGAGAGGGGGAGGGAGAATGGAAAGACATCGGGAAAAGAGGGAAGAAAGAGAGAGAGAGAGTGACAAGGGAGAGATGAAGATGGAATGATGGAGAGATGAAGTGAGGTAAGAGAGAGAAAAGGAGAGGATAGAGATAGGGAAAGAAGGGAAAGAGAGTGATAGAGAGGCATAGATATGGAGGGGGGAGACAGGGAGAGAGCGAGAAGGAGAGAGAGTGAGGGACATAGTTACAAAGTTGGAGGGTGGAGTGATAGAGAGTGTGTGATGGGGGGGAGAGACGAAGGGAGGTGGGAGAGAAAGGGAAGAGATGAAGGAAGAGAGAGAGGAGTTGATAGAGAGGGGGAGAGAGATATGGATTTAGAAGGGGAAGAAATACATAGAGAGAGAAAGGTCGAGAGAGAGAGGCAGTCAGAAGGGAGAGACGGCGAGGGATAGAGGAGAGCTGGAGGGAAGAGATAGAGAGAGATGGATACATGGGGAAGGGAGAGGGAGACATGCAGAAGAGAGGGGGAGGGAGAACGGAAAGGCATCAGGAAAAGAGGGAAGAAAGAGATATAGGGAGAGGGAGACATGGGGAAGAGAGAGAGAGAGAGAAGAGGGGGAGGAAGAAGGAGGGAGAGAGAGATAGGTAGATATGGAGAGAGAGAGTGTATGCTTTGGGTGTAAGAAGGAGAGAAAAGGGGAGATAGAGATATTGATGGAGGGGGGGACAGAGTGCACAAGGGAGAGGGAGAGAGAAAGAGAGAGAGAGAAGGGAAAGAGAGAGAGGGGAAGAGAGAGGGAGGACATACACACACACACACACATATATACATATACACACACAATATAATATATATATATATACATATATATATATATCGAGAAAGAGTGTGCATGTTTGGGGGCTGAGACAGGGAGACAATGGGAGATAGAGATATAAACGAATGGCGTAGAGAGGGTAGAAGAGAGAAAGAGGGATAGAATGGTAAGAGATAGAGAGAGAGATGGAGAGGGAGAGATATAAATATAGATAGATATGGAGTGAGAGTGTGTATGTTTGCGGGTTCATATAGAGAGATAAAGAAGGAGAGAGAGAGGGAGATAGAGATATAGATGGATGGGGCTAGAGGGAAGACGAGGCATACAAAAAGAGGGAGGCAAGAAGAGAGATAGATATGGAGAGATAAAGAGAGAGGGATAGCATGACATGTGTTTAGGGGGATGAGATTCAGAAACAAATAAGGAGAGATGGAGGGAGGTATAGATATAGATTGTATGGGAAGAGAGGGAAGAAGACAAAGATAAATAAAGGGAGGGAGAGGTAGATAGAGAGAGATAGGGGAGAAAGGGAGGAGGAGCGAGAGAGGGAGAGAGTGCGGGATATAAAGAAAAAGTGTAAGGTGGAGAGAGAGGGAAGAAGAAAGAGACACACATAGACAAAAACATACATAGAAGCTAGATCTATAAAGTCATGAATATTTTGGTTTTTCACTAAAATAGATGTATTGATTTCATTGTAGTTGTTGATTTCTAATCCTATTTTATCAACTGCACTAGATGCATTGATTTCAATGTAGATGTCAATTTCTAATCCTATTTAATACCTTACAATAGATCCATTGATTTCAGTGTCGATGTTGATTTCTACTCCCATTTGATTGCTTAAATTGGATGCATTGATTTCAGTGTAGATATTGATTTCCAATTGTTGGCTGTGTGTGGCCTCACCCAGGTTCAACGTTAATTATCCAAACAAATCCATACACTATTGGCCCTTTTAGCATCAGCTCACGGAGCGCAGAGAGAAGTCTCACCTGAAGTAGTATGGGGGGATGTTGGAACCAAGTTTTTGTACCCTAAGGTGGCTGTGATGTCGGTTTATACCCTATATTCCTACTTTTGCTTAGGCCACTCATCTTTAGGGCTTTGTTAGTCTAGCCTTTTATTCCGCCTTTCAGTACCTCCGCGAAGGTACACTATTGTATTTTGTGCAGCTTTAACGCACGATTTAGGTACTTTTGTGCTACTATGGTGGCATATTGTATAGGTTCCCAAGTTAACTTAAGTGTTTTACTTATCTTACTAAATAATCATAGTTAGTGCCACATAATCTTATATTCTCATTTGCCTTCAATTAACCAATATCATCACACATATTTGCGCATCACATAGACATTGTAATTTAAACCCAAAATACAATATACCAGATGCATAAACAGGAAATAAATACACTGAAATTGCAGAATACTTCTCTTTAGTGATATCTTCATATTATTACAGAATCTAACTGCCATGTGCACACAGCTGTAGGGGTCTACACTCTCAGTTGTGGATTTCTACCCTAGGCCTCTGTGCACACCGCTACAAATCCTATACCTATGCTAAGACCTAAAAAGCTTAGACTCTGCTACCAAGACTCCAAGACTTCTTTTCTTCCCAACATAACTTCAGACTACTTAGATCTTACTTACTTATCTCCTTCTATACAATCCCATGATCTGCAGACCATGGGTGGATCTTTACAACCAACTTTACACTTTACAAAATAAAGGCAGATAACACTTTATGACTCTTAACACCTTCATGCTCTGCGACCACAAAATGTAGAGACTTTACTACTTTATTACAAAATTGACTGAAAGCATGGGCTTTTAGCCCCAAAATTGTCCTTGGGGGATCCCATTCCCAATAGGCCCTCTTACGCAGTAATTTGTCACCGTTGGTCACCGTCCTTGTTACCCCCACTGTCGCACACTAGAGGGCACATTTACGGACCTGTGACCAGTGACACAACTTGAAAACACTTGCATTGGAGTCTCCTAAGTATGAACTTCAATATCCTTGAAGACACCTCTTGAAGATTAGCCCTAAAAAATGCCCTTTTTTCATTAGTGCGGGTCCACAGTGTCTAATCCACGCCAATGGCTCAGTTCCTCCAAACAGGGCGCGCCCATGGACGCGCTGTCACAGAACAAAGCCCGCGCCACCCAAAATTGGTCATGATTTTTGGCCAATGCGCACTAAAGTGTTTTTTCCTCCATTACTCATGCAGTTCTGTGGGGAAAAATCCCATGGAAGTGATCGAGTGTCGTCTTTTTCATCCACGACAACTCAGTCCAAAGGCTATTCTGGGACAATGCCAAATCTTCAGTAAGTGTCTGGATACAATGAATACTTCATCCTCTTCCATCTATAAATAACTGTCACCCTACATTGAACCAGCGAGGTTTTGAGTTTTTTACAAGAGCTAAGGTGAGCTGAGATTATGCTAGATTGATAGTAAGAGCTGAGAGAGAAGTTATGCTGCTGGAATGTTGAGAGAGGAAGTGACTTTGCAAGGCATGTTTAATTGCTGACCCAGTTGGAGGAGATTTTCAACGTCAAGCCTATTTGGTTGTAATTCTTCTCTTCTTTTATTGAATAATGAACGACTGTCATTATGGTTCCACTCACGTATTCTTCTGATGATATTTGAGTTATATCCTGCTTGACTGATATATAATTGCATGATATTGGATTTTATGCTTGTGTTGGGTTGTTCTTTGTTTGTGCAGGTGTCCATGCGTGGAACATAAGGATAGTGACCGGCCAAAGCTAAAGGACAGGAGTGACGTTTCTTCCACGACAAATAGCGTTGGATTCCAGGTAGGTCTTTCTGATCAACCTTTAAATTATGCAATTAGGAACTTGCATGCAACGTGTATGATTGTTGCTAGACCCCTGTCGGGCTAGTGGGATCGTCTCTGTCCGCAGAGGGGATTTATCGACCCAACAATTTGGCAACTCCACTGGGGAGTTGGTTGTTGATTGTGTTTGTATTGTTTGATTTGTAAATTGTGGACAGAGTCTGAAGA
Organism: Pinus taeda; assembly: GCA_000404065.3. Lineage (NCBI taxonomy): Eukaryota > Viridiplantae > Streptophyta > Pinopsida > Pinales > Pinaceae > Pinus > Pinus taeda. Next base: position 12,405 of record APFE030959868.1, read on the forward strand.
GCGGCCAGGTAGCCTTCGAAACACTTCTGCTATGCAGAAGTGAAGTAGATCAACGCCACTTCAGTCGATCTCTAGGTTGATCTACAAACTGGACAATCTCAATCTTGCTTCGCATGTCGTTTTTCTCTCATTTATTTATCTGAATAATTTTCTTGGTTAGAGTTCTTGCTATCTTTTTTACTTGCTGGCTCTGTCTAGATACTAAAAGCCAAGCCTGAGACCATCTGTTCTGTCTTTTTGCCTGGCAAACTCCGCCAGCGCGTTTTTCTTTGCACAGTCGCGCTGGTTGGTGCGTGTTGCTCTCAGACAACTCGCGCCAATCTCTGTTTAGCGCGAGTTGCAGACTTACAGTCGCGCCGCACTGGTTAAGTTTTTTAATAAGCTTGTTTGCCAGTCTCTTAAACTTGGGTCTGTGTCTTTCTGCTCTTTTTATACCTCCTGGAAGTCTGTTGGACTGATATTTGGCTGGTGGTTTTTTCCATCCTTCAGTTGTTTGCCTTTGTCCACCGATTTTACATCTTGGCCTTTATGGTTTTTTGTTATCGAGCCTCCTGTTGGATTTATGATTTACAGATCCAGTCATTTCATTGATTGATTTCCATATTCTTCTGGTGGTTATATGAGTTTTACATTTCATGCTGCAAGTGTCTCGCTTTTAGCTTGCTTGTTTTACCTGACTTCATTGTGACTTAGCTTACATAGTTACTTGAAAATCTTGGTTTTTCTTTGCTTTTATTGTTTATGTTTCAGATCTAGTTATAGATTTTTGGAATGAATTATCTGATTGTGAATATCTCTTGAAACCCCTTAAGTGCATTATCATATTATTTTTAAAAGAAAAGAAAAAGATTTTTGCTTTTCATCAATTAGCATGTTATGTTAGTTTTTGCTTTCAAAAGAAAAAAAAGAGAAAAGATTTTTCCTTTCTTTTTGATTAGCTGCATTAGAACTTTTGGCATCGTTTTGTTTGTGTGAACCTCTTAACTCTTCTGTAGCTAGATTTCATCCAAACGAAACGAATACAATTCTTGCATGTAGTGGCATTTAGGACATTTCGAGAGATTACATATGCTAAGACCAGAAACTGAGACTTAATTGAAGATAAACAATAAAATTAATTCAATGAACCTAACAACGCATTGAAACTTAACGCTCATATTCTAGAGGTCTAGGCTAGAGACGTGTTCCGGCGTCGTTAAGCTTGGTAGTTTATCGTTGAGTGGTTGGGTGATTCCTCCACGGTGAAACGATAGGTACCAGTACGGACTGTGCTCCCACGTACCGTCGAGTATAAATTGGGAGACCCCTATAGGCTTGCAACCTTTGATCCATAGGGCCGAGTCTACCGCCCTACAAACCGTAATGCACTGAACACAGCATTCGGGAAGATTGACTGCAGTACGGGAAGTCCTTGGTGATCTTCTGATCGCTAAGGTGTATAAGTAGTTTTACGGATTGTTTGCCAAACCCTTTTACCTAGATTTCCAGAGTAGTCAGCTTTTGATCCTTTTCAGACTGTCTAACAGAAAAGGTGTAAGTGAGCAGCTTGTCACTTCGTGCTCATTAAACAATCAAAGGAGACTAGAGTCATCTTTTCGTCCTTTTCTCGACTCTTTAAAAATGAAAAGGTCAAGTCAAGTGTCTTAAAATTTATTTGGCCACGATCACACAACCTGGTTAATTTTGTTTGCGTTAATCTGCGTAGGGACTGGTTTCACTAGTTTCCCTAGGATTTTGTGAACTTTCATCCTCGTGGAACTACCAATGTCGTCTTCCGAGAGTCTGGTTGTGAGTCAAATTCTCCCTATTGTTCCAAGCATACAACCGATCAGCTCTCGTGCTCTAGGCGACGAGGATTACCAGTTTTATACGAACCCCATTTGGGAACCTTCTCAAAACGGTATCCCTTTTTGGGAATATACTTCTCCTCGGAAACCTTTTCCTTCCAACATGGAAAATCCATCACCTACTACTACTGACGAATCCGGCATGCCAGGGGACGAAATCGCTAGCACAATGGAGTCTACGCATGTTAGTAGGACCGCTACTACCGGGGGACTGCCTCTTGGTTATAGAGCATTGCATGATTTTATATCATCTCCTTTTCCGACCTCCATTTGTTAACCACCCGTCTTTTCCAATACAGAGCCATCGACTCCACCACCTCGCAGTAATGTAATAGGAAACAACGCAATTTAGCTAGCTTAAGAAAACATAATTGCCATAGATTGCATTGTTATGCTAAAGTACACTTCTATATAATTACTTCTTAAAATTTATCCCAAGAATGATTTTATTGTACCTTAAAACCAATTTTGATTGTTTTGTCTTTTCATGACCACAATCACTTGCAGACATGATAATAATAAGAAGGAAAACTTAGTTAAGGACTCTGAATCACTTAGTTGTTTCTTATGGTGATAAAATTGAGTTTTCATGTATTCCATTAAGGACCCTAAATCATCTAGTTGTTTCTTACCATAGTAAAATAAATTCAGTTATGTTTGAGGCTATTATCATGGAACTTTCACCACTTATCAAGTGTGTGCCCATTCAAAATTCAAATTGAACAATGTTTGTTTTTATGCAAGATGTAATTGGTAACTCAAAGTTAATATTAAGTCAAACTTAATTATATCCATAAACATGTTTCTTTTAAAATAGGGATTTCAAAATTTTAATTTAATTATTAATTATTATTATATATATGATAGGACCACTAGATATTCTATGAATTTGTTTAGTAGTATACACAAATCAAGGACTGAGATTTATGTGCAACCTAGTTATGTTTTTTTGTTATTTTTGTTAAATTAATTAATTAACAAAATATCACATGAGAAATTTTCATATGAAATAAGTTATTATTTTTTTGACATGTGATATTGAGAAGCCATGACTCTTCCCATGGTATTGTAACATAGTCTATTTGTAGATTAAGAAACTCCATGATAAAATGGATATAAATATCCATCCATCAAAATCTTGTTCCATGCTTCCTCAAGTGAGTATATGTTTAACTTATAATAATAATAATAATATAGTTCATTTCATAATCTTAGAAATTATAGCAATTTTAGATGATAACATTTTTGATGTTTATTATGGATTCATAATTATTAACATCTACTAGTTATTTAATTTCTATAATTGTACTAGTATGTAAATTTATAATAAAAATGTGTTAAAGATTTTAAATATTTGAAAATACATTTTATAGTGAACTGCTCATGTGTTTACCCATTTTTATTAATCATATGGGGAGTGAGATAATTTATCTTTATTGGTTATTGGATGTGTTTATTTAAGAAAAATCACTATAGAGTTTTCTTCTCAAAATCGCATGCCCAATTTACTTTGTATGGTTTGAAGTGTTCAAATAATTTTGATTTTTTTTGCTTCTTGTTTTCACCTCTAATCGTATTACAATTTAGTAAATGAAACATTGGATTCTTATTTTATTTCATTATATTGCTTATGCATGTTCGATTTTATCTCAATTTCATGGAATTGTTTTATCACAATAAGGACTAAGGAATTTGTCTTCGTAACTATAAACTATAAATATGACCATTTCTAGTATAAAAGTTTCAATATGTGGTAATATAGGAGTTACCTATATTAAACTATATGTATTCTCGAACATCTATCTCCTTAGTGAAAATTCAAAAATCTTTACCTTTCCCATTAAATTTATGTGTACTTTTTTATATTTAAATATATTTTAATTTGTTTCTGAAAATATTTTTATTAAATTGTCATTAACCATCTAAAAAATTATTTTGATATTGCAAGATCATTCCCTTCCAAGTCACATGGATGGTGTCCCCATATTTCACATTCATTAAATGCGTCTTTTGTTGAATAATGAAGTTAGCAAAACATTAATATATGCATTGTGGTTAAATTCCATTGATAAAGGGAGAAATGAGAATATATGCATCTTTTAAATAGTTTTAATAAAAAATATTTCATATACTAAATATATTAGTGAAATTTCTTCAAATTGAACTCAGCATCACATTAGAGTTCAACAAAAGGCCTCCAAATATAACTTAGCATCTATTAGACAAAACAAAAAGAAAATGAAAACATTAGGTATAAAAAAAAAATATTAAAAATATATATTTATGCACATTAATATAAATATTAGTGATTAAAAATCAAATATGAGAAAACATAATTTACAAACATAAAATACATATAATTGAATTTGTGAAAACATAGTTATGCTTTATTAATTTTACAATATTGATAGGTGTGTATATGTTGGAATATGAATTCTTGAATATCAATTTAATCATCAATGGATAATAGATTGGTGCTAGGATTATTTTCAATATTAGTGTTGAGATTTATTTGAAATGTAGTTTTCACATTTTTCATTTTCAATTTAATTAAAATGTTTGTTACAAAATTAAATTAAAATATACTATATCGAATATATTTTTTACTATAAAATGATTTATTGTTTTTATTATAACCAACACATACATCTCTATTCCAATTTTTGATAAATACCTTTAGGAATCAAAGTGTGACAACAATCAAAACTCTAAACCCATTATACATGTGACGTTGTCCACATTAAAAGAATCATAACAATTATCTAAATTATAACTTTATTATTGTTATAAAAAGAATTAATATAAGAGTTATATAAAATATAACAATATCTTTAGCCATGTATATCCACTCCCACTTCCAATGGATACTCTTAAATTCTAAATATCTCTTCTTCCAATACCATTTACCTGTACCATAGCTTATCAATACATCATTTCCAATGTGACATGTATTGATATCAAATTTTCTTAAGTTAATTAATTTGAGATAAGTTAATTAAAGAAGCATACCTTCCTTGCACACAAATCTTATCGTCATATAACATTACTATTATGGATATTCTAACATATTCCATGAAAGTTAAATCTCTACCACCAACATAATAATTAGGTTATTACTATGGAATATCTACTTTTTCTGTTAGAAGAATAATATTCATATCTATTTTGGAATTTATTTTCAATTTAATTAAAAAAAAATATTAAAATTAAATTAAGAGAAACTATGGAAACCATAGAAATAAAATGAATGGCAAGTGTAGACTTACATCAATCAATGATAATAGGAACCGGTGATACCTCTCTCATTTCTGTCTCTAAAAAAACATAAAAATGAAATAAATTATAACTTTGTTATACATTATGTCTGTATAAAACAGGGAGCCGTGATACATCTCTCAATGGATAAAAAAACATACAAACAAAATAAATTATAACCTTGTTATATATTATGCTTGCATTATTTATAATAATCATGACGGAAAAATTGGGGGCGAAATTTTGCCCATGGACAAAATTAAGGGATTTAAATTTTTGTTTGGGAAACTATTTTTCATCATAGTTAATTACTAATAACTACTCCAAATTTATTTTATAAAAAAGTTAGCTGTGGAGGTTTGCATGAGCTTATTTCGAGGGAGACTAGAAAAGAATAAATAAGCCTACAACTTTTCATTCAACTCAATTTCCAAAAATGGATATTTTGGTAGGAATTTTTCCTTCCTCATTTGGATTAAAATGAGATTGTTTCTTTCGTTGACCACTATATCGTGTTATTTGAATTAATTTTGGGATATGAGATCTCATTTAGTGATTGAATCGTATAGTTTCCATTTTCTTAGTTTTCATATTTTTAATGGTAATAATAATAGTCATATGTAGTACAGGAGATTTTTTTGCAAAATATCATATTATTTGAAGTTAAAATTCAAGGTTCACCATACAATCTTATAGGTAACTCTTCTCATTATGTTTCCTAATTTTTTTTACATTCCATTTTCTCAAGAATTCTTTCCCTCTTGATTTGTTTGCTTCATTTTCGGGAAGTGTAATAAATTTTGGTTCAAAAGTGATCAATTTCGGTTTCAGGCTTGAGTTTATATTTCACTATTAAAAGTCCAAATTTTGGTCACAAGCTTACTATAGTTTCATTATTACATATATTACCATATTGCATTATTATAATATTTGTACCTAACTCTTGGAGTAGAATAAACTTTAATTTTTAATTTGCAACAGACATATTGGTGGTGTTGTATTTATGTTAACTGCAACAACTTTGAATGTTTTTCTCTTTTTATTTAGGTATAAATTTTTCTAAAACTTCCTCATCCATATTATTAGTTGTAATTCATTTCTATTCTCGATTAATGGATTGAAATTTTTACGGGAAAATTATTTCCCATGGTTAAAATTTGAGGGTTCAAAAATTTGAGTTGGTGAATTTTTATATCGAAATAGTAATTAATAATGTTTATCCCAAATATTAAATTAATATTTTTATATGTTATATCATTAGTCACTATGAACTAAAGGGGAAATCCATAGAAACAAGGCTTTCCCATTCTATATAATGACCAAACATCCAATTGGCCTTTATTTTTCGAGTGAGTCAAGTTTTATGGCAATGATTTCTCACATTCGTTTAATACAGGGGACCATTCTTTAGTCTCCAATAGCATTTCAATTTCTCTAGTGTATTTTCTTATGTTTTTTATCAGTTTTTATGAGAAAAATTTCAATGGATAATTCAAGGCTTTATGGATTGTATGGACTAGAGGTAACTTATATACATTATATCCCATTCCTCTTATGTTAATTCCACCATTTATAATTGCCTATACCACTGATGTATCAATTATCATGCTAGTGCACCTAATTGAAGAGGAGATAATCGAGGAGGAGAAGATTGTGTTGCTAATAGAATTCTAGAGGATCCTTCAGTGTCTTTAGGCATATTTTTTATTTTTTTCATTTCTAGATAATATTTTTTTATCTAATAGAAATAAGTGAGAGGGTGGTTTTTAAATGATATGTTAGTCCTCCTTTTCATGGTCTTCTAAGATATTTTTTTTTGCATTATCTACTATTGACCATGTGTTTCAATCATCAAAATTTCAATGAGAAACAACAAATCTCTTAGACCAATACCCATGATTCATTTTGCGATATTAAAATAACATTGATCAAAAGGATCATTCTGTTATTCTTTTCTATTTTTAATTATGTGTTATACATATTCACAAGGGTTTTGTAAAAGGTCATGAAGATGCTCTCATTTGTTGTGAAGAATAAAATTAAAGATGCAATTTTGACTAGCTTAATTTGACCCCACTTTTCCCAAAAAGAAGGGGACTTTTTATAAGAGCTGGAATTAGGTTTTATTTTTTCAAGGTTAAGGATAATGCTAAGAGGTTCCTTAATATGAACATCTGTAGAGTAATCGTGAATACGGGCATGTGTGGTATAAATTGAATATAGTGTAGCTTATAATAAAAGAGATTATCCACGTGAATTTATGTCATGATTGGAAATATTTTCTTATACCTCAAAATAAATGTTAGGAAGAATTACTTTGGTTTAGTGTGAGAGATATTCATAAACCCTGAATGTATCCATTAGGAAGCATTATCAAGCTTTTATTATATTGCATTGTTATAGTTTTCCAAAACATATCATGATGGAGAAAACTAACCATTATATGTTTAACCCACACATTTTCATAAATGCGATAATGCTCAAATTCAACATTTCCTTAATTTTGTTAAACTTGC
>APFE030959873.1:4839-59724 GCA_000404065.3 Pinus taeda
AACATTCTTCAGCAGCACACTACCTCAACTCCATTGCCCAATGGAGTAAACTGTTCTATGATCTATATCTCAGCTCTTTTTGAATTCACCAACCCACCAAACTCAAACAAAATAGCACACCATAACTAGCCTAAAATCATCCACCTACAAAGCTAAATTATAAAGAGAGAGACCTCTCTGGTTACAGGTAGGCTATGACTTGTAGCTAAAAGATTGGTCAGTGGTTACCTCGGCCATATTCCCTTTAGGAAGTAGGGAACAACCTGAGTGTTAACAGGTCATATCATAGTAACTCTTTTTATCATGTTTACCCTAGTAGGCTTGTGAATTTGGGTAAATTTTCGAGGGTTGGTTACATATATTAATGAAAAAAACTTGTTAAACATCCTATTTAATAATTGAAAAATATTTACTTTTCATATATTATATATATGATAAATATAATCCTAACCAACTCGTTTTCAATTAAGTAAAACATAACATATCTCTTTTAAGGGACCGGGTATTTTTGGCATTACAATAGTCTATTTTGAATGCCAAAATCATTTACAACATATGCCATGAGATTTTCATCTTTTGTATCAAATTCCCATTGCACTAGATCTGAGATTTATCCTAAACCACATACTACTTTACTAAAAACATTACATCCATAACCTTTCCAAAAACCTCCTTCAAACACTACATATCAACAAAACATATCACATGATTAAGTATTATTAGAAACTTCAAATACACCCTAGCAGGAATGACCTAGACTCTTATTTCTTCCTCATTGGGCTACTCATGGATCACTGTAGGGGTGTTTGCATTGATAATGTCCTCCTCCATCTTCTATTCATTCACTGCTAGCTCTTGGTTACCTTCAATTGTTTGGTTGCGTGGCATACCATTCTCTTCCACCATTATCCCTAAATTAATGACCCAAAACTCCAGCACTTCGATGACCAATCACAAAGAATTCAATTTTGACCCTAGTAATCCAAGTTGATGAGAGAAAAAATAATTTCACACTCTGGATTCTACCATATGCATCTCTGTGTCGCATGAAATCAGGGCGATTATTGATTCAACCTCCCCTGCCATCCTAGTCACGTGTACGTCAAGATCCTCATATACTTCACCTGCATTGCACTCCATTTCTGCCTGTAAGCCTTGAAATTATCGATTCAACTCAATGAGGAATTGAATTGACTTCTAATTGCTTTCATATGCTCCCAAGTGGTCCATATATAATGATGAGACATCCATCCTAGCCACATTATAATTATCTGGGGCATTGAAGACAACAAAATTCATAAGTGTCACTTGCGTCTGATGCATTAAGTAGAAAGCACATAACCAACCAATTTTGAAACACAAATCACTGCTAAACTAGTACTCTGAAGAATAGATTAAGGTTTCACACATTTGGGCTTCCCCATAAATCAACTCTTCTCTAATCTATCTATCTAGTGCTAGATTCAAGCTCACGTCACTGCTGCAGGTGGCCATAAAAGCACATCACGCCAAGCCATGGTAATGCCTATCCTTGATCTTAATTAATGTGGAGCTTAATTCGACAGGTTCTTGCATTGATATTAATATCTCACCCCATTTACCAAGCTTAATGTATCTCTATAAACCAATTATTCTTGATTTCTTGCACATCATTAATTTATTACCTTAAGTATTGGTTCCTCATTATCTAACTTTAATTATCTAGGCTTGTATTCCACTCCTCTATTTTCCATCAGGTCTACTTCTTCAATAATATTCCTTTTGATATGATAAAAATTGTTTTATCAAATTGATCTGCGAACAATTTGATTCAGTGCAAGATTGGAGGGAGACACAAATCATATTTCTCACGGATTTTGATCACCTATTGGATTACTATCTTGGATTCCTTGAAGACCATCAATTGATGTAGTGTTTTGGTGTAAACCAATTCTAAGCCTTGCCATAATGATAGATACCCCACATGATTATTAGTCGATACCCATAGGCCCCAAGTAAATTTCAACACTTTCTCTTCATCGAGGTAAATAACAACCCCTCCCTCTCTTGCATATCGGAAAACGTAACATAATTTTAACTAACTCATTTTTCACTATTACTTTTATATTTTATATCACTAAAAATAGTCATTTTTATAATAATGTAAAGTTTGCTAAATTTTCAGTTATGTTGATCTTACATCATATCATATCTAAGGTCAGTAAAAAGGTATTACCTGTTAGTAACTAGAAAGAAATAAAAGACCACAAAAAGTAAAGAATATTTGCAGGATAAAAAAACATAATGAAACCTAAAAAATATTTGTAATAATTGTTTCTATAAATTCTAAAGGCAAAAGATGAAAGTAATTGGGAAAGAGTTGTCTTTGATTGGCTAGCCTTCATTTTCCATCCTTTTCACATAAACATGATATATGCCAATGGTGATTTCATTCATTGAAACCAATGTCGAATCAAATTATTAGCGACTTCCCAACCATGAATTCATGATACATCTCTTTTTGGAAATCAAAAAGTAGTTAAGATATGAGCTTGATAGTATCCACAATATCATCTAACCAAAATATTTCTCTAATATTCCAAGATATGACATGAGGATGACTTTGCGAACATGTTATAAAGTTCTTTGAGCTATGGAGTTATAGGGTCTTCTCTAATCTATTGCATGAATCAATATATAAGAGTTTGAAAAATTATATAATAATATAAGATAGTCATTCTGTTCAAAAGGAAAAGTGAGATATCTTATAAAAAAATCATTCACATTAAAAAAAATAGAAGAGAAATGTTTTTAAAAAGTATAAATTATAAAAACTTAAAAGGAAAAAAAATATGAAAAACAATTTTAAAATGTACATTTGGAAATGCAAGTTATCTTAAAATAGAAAACCATAATATTTAAAAAAATTTAAAAATATTACTATTTTTGTATTTTTTAAATATTTGTGCAAAATTATGTAAATTAATAATTATATCGGTTGGAAATTTCTAATTTTCTTAATTCTAAATAATGCTCAACCCATGTATGTGCCTCATTAAAAATATTATCAATAATCTAACTTATAAAAATTAAGACATTAATTTTATTTTTAATATTTAATATAGTTTTAGGTTACTTGGGTACTGTAACCATATTATTAAAAAAATCATCTATACCCAAATTAAAAAATTAAAATTTTCCATGTCATATTGGGTTCCTAATTACACCTGCATCTCTTTTAAAGTTTAAAGGATTTTGATTAGCTAACACATTATGACGTGGAAATTTAATGTTAATTTGTTAAAAATAAAATTTCCTCTAATGAAGACTTTTGCCAAACTGCCTTGGACATGATGTAAGTGGATGCCCCTTCATAAGTGATACACCAATGAATAGTGACATTGTGAATTGTTACTAGAATCTGAAACTCTAGTAGAGATGGTAGTCAAGGCTCTAAACTATTGAAATTAGTGGTGATTAATTGAGAGCAGACATGTCAATGGCCCCATGAACAGAAAGTAAGGCCTTCCAATGAGATAGACAAGTTTGAACCACTTCTAATGCTAACATAAAAGACATGGACTATGCTAAGTTTTCAACAGTGTTGTAAGTATGAGAAGCTTTCGTATTATGTGATGTATGTTGTAATGGTCCTTTGATTACCTTAGAAAGGTGTTTTATGGGTGGTTATGGGATCATCAGGGTTGGATTAGAGGTAGTTGGCATTGCTTCTACTGCTAAATGATTAAGATCTGGAGAGGAATTGTAATCTTGATGATGAGGCTATAGCAAAAATTTTATGATTCTCATGCATATATCTTGATGGGTAGTTTTTGAGGAACTACCCCTAGTTTGGTTTTAATATTGAAATTGTCCAACCTCCTACTAAGTGCCTACAATCCCTTAATGGGAGAAGGAATTTTCTAGCATTGTCGATTGATGATTGACCTTGTTCGAGTATGTGGTTATCCCATAGTCTCCCTCGTGCATTTTAGCTTAGGTATTTGTGGGGAGAGATGAGTGTAATTCCTGAACTCTCCATAAAGGGCACAAGGATGATTAGTCCAAAGACCATTATTCTTGGCTTCTTTTTGTGGATTATTTGTAAGATGATTTAGATTTTGGTTTTAATTACAAGGATTTCCCCAAGCTTGAGGATTTAGTTTTTGTTGGTTCTCAAACTATCCTTGATTCCCATTTCACTTTTTCTTCCCTTTCTTGTTATTGGCATTACGAGAGTTGGAAGATTTGGGCTACTCGAACCTTTATTGTTACTGAGAAAAAGAGGCTTGAAAACAATTCACTCCTACCTATTATTACAGTATGGGAATAGATTATTGCAACCTTGGGAAAAGGAAAAATCAATTTCCTTGTGTAGGATTTGTGTAGGAAAACTCAGATGTAGACACTCTATTGTATTTTTTTGGTGGGTACAGGTTTCCTTATGAGGGGTTACTAGGAGGTTGGAAGAGTGGGTTTTGAAAATATCTAATTGTGGGTGTTGTTGACACTGAAGGAATCCGATAAAATATAGTAATGCAATTCGGAATTGGGTGATGTTCCCAACCAACCCATTAGAAACAATAGATAACCCTAGCTAGTGATTGTTAAAAGGTTAAGGTCATGGCGTATCAAGAATCACCAATTAGAGGTACCGTTATTGTTCATAAATAGGCTTGACTTCTTGGGCTTTACTTATGGCTTCTTCCTCATTTTTTGAAAAGAAAGAAGTGACATATTTTTCTATAATGGTGAAAATATATTCGAGGAAAAAATATACGAGAAGGTCACTTGGAAACTGAATCTTACAAAGTCTACTACGTTTGTGCCACCTATGGATGTGGTTTACAATGTGAGTGGAGGAGTTCTGCTGAAATTTGAGTCAATAATTCCAACTCCATGTCATGGTGAACTAGAAGCTAGCAAAAAGTGAGAAAGGATGTGGTTATGGAATGAAATGTATCATGTGTCCCTTATTTCTTATTGGTGTAACATTTAGTAGATCGACTTGTGAGGGTATGCTTAAAATGTATTGGACAAAATTAGTCTTCAACGATGCTATTGGAGGAACACCATAAGTGAAATGTTGTGATGTGGTTTGTTGGGTATTCTCCTTGCTTACCTTCAACCTCGGGCATATCTAATGGAAACTTGATTGGCATATGTGGCTATGTATCCTAGTGGGCTATCGGGTAATTTGTAAGCTTGGATAGATTGGGAAGATATGTTGAAGCTACACAAATGTAGGGTGGGTGTGGTCCCATCAATCCCAGCATGACCTAGTTTATATTAAGTGTTACATTGAAAGGAGGATATTCCTAACAATGTACAAACAATAATGGATGAGTTGAGTAAAGTGGGATCAATATGAGATCTTTGATTTGCACATCGAATGAGAGATGGTGCAAGACTAGGAATTCCTCCTACCAAATGTGGGAGGTTTTGAAGTTGTCTAGAGCAATGGAGTACGATGTGGTCCCCTAATAAGTGTGTTATTTGTGAGGGGGACTTATGAAAAACCAAACTAAACACACAAAAAACAAAACGAAAACAAAATGGATTCCCTTAAAATGTGCTTAATGTGTGAAAAGCATCCAAGTTTGGCATGAGGATTCTTTGTATATCTAAATCATATAGACCTAGCATTCAATAATCTAATCATTGGGCCTTATGAAAGGTTTTTGATAGTTGGTTCTTAAGCCACTAACCAAAAACCAACAAAGGTATGCAAGGAAGGTTATAATGATGGGTATTAGGGCCACATCCTAAAGAAACTAATGACACTTCCAAAAACCATTCAAAAATGATTCTAGGTGCATATTCTCCCACACCCTACACCTATAGGGTAAGATTCCCTAATACTTGGCCACTAAGATATCCCCGTCTAGTAGGAGTGAGTAAATCTTAGCTTTTGGGTTTCAATCATAGTTTTGGAGCCCCTACCAAGAGCCAAGAGAATCAAGGAGGCTCGTGATAATACTTCGTCTAATCCTTACCCTCTTCTTGTGTTTCTACTCATCACTATATTTTAACACTAGATTATAGAGGATTTTAAGTTCCCTAAATATTTAATCTCTATGTTTCAAATGAAAAAACCTCGGCGAGATTATTTGGATGCTTACTCCCAAGGAGATAACTTAAGCTAAAATATTCTTTTGTAACCCCTTAGTAGAGGAGCTTAGTGTGTTAAGCTATGTTTCTTTTATGGGTTTACCAAGTGGGGGAAGATGGACCAACACTCTATTTGCTTAGTGTGTGAAAAGAGTTTCATAGGATTCAAAGCTAAGTTTCTTGTTCCCCAAGATTACTTAAGGTGTGAGGGGAAGAGAATAATCCTGAATTCAAATCTCAATCGAAACTTAATGTGTGTAGTGAAGTGTGTGAAAATAGTTCAAATCTAAATAATACATAGTTTGATTACAACAATGTGCATATCATGTGATCCATTACTGATATTTCTTAGCTAAACTATGTTGATTTCATATTGTAGGAAAAGAAAAAGCATATGTGTATCATGGGATTCTTACCGTTTTTCCTAATTATAATACGTGAAAATTTTCTATTTTAAAGACGGATGAAAAATGGTGTTTTTGAAATAGTATATGGTTCCATAATATCACACAATGTGGGAGGGGAAGAGCATACCCCAAATCCCACTCTCTCCACTCTTCGTCCCAAACAATAGAAATTTATGTAAAACATGGAATGGATAAACTATATAACAACTATCATATAGTAAACCAAACTTGCAAAAAGACTGTAGGAAAGGGGATAGTTAACTAAATGCTATCACCCAACTCAAAATAGAAAGTTACACCAATAAATGAAAGGTTCTGGAACTCGAATGGGTTCTAGTTTGATAGTCGTAGGGTATGTCATGAGTAATTTTTAGGTAACTCCAGTAATCTCCACATCTGGTTTCTTATCTCCTGTGAGGGAAACTCAAAAACTAGGGTTTGTGAAATTCTGTTATTGTGTAGCCTACTAGTGACTTGTAAAACTAATCAAAAGAAACGTGTAATACTTGACTACCAATGGAAAGAAAATTAATTAGAAAAACTGAGAGGAAAGGATTGCAAAACAACAAAAAATGATTAGACAAGAAATATTGTAGTCACCATTTTTTGTGGTTGTGAATTTATCACAACAACATCAGAAAATCAAATTATACTCTACAAAGTGAGCTCCACCTACAAACGAACTCGTAGTTAGACTAGTTTGAATAAAAAATAAATGAGAAGCAATAAGAAAACCACTGAATCACACACAAACAAGTTATTACAAGAAAAAATAATAGACATAAAGTATAAAAAGGAATGTAGAATCTTCTTTATTAATTTGGCAGGTAGGAATACAAATTATGATTTTTCAAACATGGCAGGGGGCTTGGAGAGCAACTAGTGCTTTGAGGCCCCTTGAAGGTATTTTACTATTTCTAATCCTTTTGCAAGGATTCCCTCTCCTCTCACAAAAGTGATTGAGAATTATGAGTAGGTGAAGACTCTTTTTGTAGGGATGCTAAAATATATTATCAATTCTAGCAACACATACAACTTATGTTCCTTTTGGCCCCAATCTACCTAATATTTATATGTTCATATTGACCCTTTAGGTCCTCTATATGGATTTATTATAGTTGGTTAGTAGAGGATACATTTAACCCATTATTGCATGGATTAGTCTAAGAATGGGTAGCTAAGTCTATGTTGTTAGGTAGACCAAATTCACTGACTGTGACGTGTCAAACAGTATATTGATTTGGTGCATTGGGGGATCCACACAACTATCAAAAGAAAACTCACAATGCTTAGTTCAAGATAGCCTTGGAGCCCTTGCATAGTTTAATTTTTTAAATGGACCTTAGGGGATTTTTTTGGTTTTCCATGATATTTTTGGTCCTACTGGTACACCTATATACATTGTTTCCAGCTGCTGAGTAGGCTGATGTGTACAATTGAGTGCACAATTTTTCCATGATAACAATTATCTTTTGATAGAGTGCCAAAATTCCCCCAAATTAGTGTAATTATATGTAGAGTAGCCACAATATTTCCAAATTTTTTTCATAATATAAATTATAATGAAACTTGACATACTTATGGTGTTTCTGAAATCTACCACTAAAAAATTCTTATTGTACTTTGAACACATGTTTGTGGAGTGATAGGGATTCTAAGCCCTACTATTTTCATATGTTTTTTCATCTAAAATTATTAATAATAGGAAATTATTATTATTCATTTTTTTGTTAATACTTTCATCTTAATAGATAGTTGATATCTGTATGGGAATGTTTATGGCCATAATTGAACAAATCAACATTAGAAAAATTGTCTAATCAGGATCCCAATTAGACCCTTTTTTGTTTGGTGTAGCAATTTCGACCACTATGTGCACCTAGTTGTCATTGAGGAAATTCACACCAATTAATGGAAACATATTGTATTGATAATCAATTAAAGGTATTTGAAAAGGAAATAATCCATGACATTCAAAAAAATTATTTCTTCAATGCCTTGATAAAAATGAAATTGATTAGTCAATAGTAAACACCATCGATCATATCATAATAAAAAAATAAAAAAAGAGTAATTTTCATTTCAATGAAATATAAGAAAGTAGATTAAAACAATAGTACGATAACTGATTGTTTTCATTGAGACATGAAATCATAGTGGTCCATAATTGTATTAAGAAAAGATAAACTTAAAAATAGTGCATATTCTACTTTATTTAATAAATAGATCCCTTTGCAAAAGTTTGTTCTTCTACTTAAGCAATATTACAAAAAGAAGGATAAATCTTTCCTCTAATTTTTTTTAGCTAATTAAAAAATAAAAATAGAAAACTAAAAGTTTGTTTTCATGCTTAGATAAAAGTAAACCTTTAGCTCGTTGGAGTAATGCCTTGGGAAGCCTTGTTGGATGATTTCCATCATGAATAAATATCTAAAATGTATGAAAGCTATGAAGGAGGATTGAGGTGGATATTGACCTAACATTCAAAGACACGTGCTTCAATAGGATGCAATTATTGTGCAATTCTATTAGTAATTAAATTGGTCAACAAGAAATAACTCTCTAGATTGACCGAAAGTATCTAGATTGAATCCAATTCAATATTTTGAATCTACTCAATATTATTTTGATGCCCCTAACTACATTCTTATGTCTTCTTTCTCGGTGTATGAACCTCCAATGGCTTGTTCTTTAAAACATCTAAGTCTAGATCAATATCTTTAACCACCTACATTATAGATTACATTAATGGTGAAAAACTTTGTTGTGAAATTTTGACCAATTCCTTAGAATTGTGTAGGTTTTCTTTCCAAGCTTCAAATAATGTCTTCTTTTGCATCATAGTGATTCTGGGTAGGCCAAGGATGGTTCTTCTCTTCGTTTTTTGCCAAGAAATCAACTCAATTAGTTTCATGTCTACTTCCTCGTACTTTGTTCCCTTATCAATAATGATGTTATATAATCCATATAATAGTTTTTGTTTAGCCTGAGATAGACTTAGTATAACTATCTCACCCCATTTTACCTAATTTAACTTGCTCACCATGGTAAACATGAGATGAGAGTTACTATGCATGACCCAATTTCCAAGATGCACTTACGGAAAATTGGATCCACATGTCTAAAACTGACTACAAACATCAAGTGACACATGATCACATTGTTATCAACCTAACTAGACCCAAATCTATTTGTTCACAGTTTTGTTTCCTTAAAGTTAACACAACTTTCTATTTTTGGCAGTTTTGTAGGTTCTAAAATTCCAAGGTCGTTTTCAGGTCCTAAACAACATTTTCAGGGAAAACAGGGAGACTATAAAGTGCTTAAATATGTTCCACATATGTTTTCTCATTCTCCTCATGGATATCTTCAAAACAAGGTATTATGATAGTCAAACAAAGATCACATGCCAACGTTACGACCCCTGGAAGTTGGAGGTCCAGACTATATATTTATACAAACAATTTGTGTACACAAAACTTGTATGTCAGAAATACATATATGTTCACTCATTCAATAGTATCACCAAAGAATCATCAATAAGGCTCAATGACATCTTAATCTAACTACAACAACACTTGTTATCCCATGCATTCATCATCCATTCAATAACTTATCAAAACATGTTAAGATCCATAGATAGAATAAATCATATAACCAACATATAACCAACATATATATAAATGGAAACCATGGAAAATTAGCTATGATGTGAACATGATAATCAATACAAGTTCCCATAGATCACAAAAGGAAAATAACTCTTATTAACATATGCAAAAGCCAACCAAGTTAGGGACTTCCACATACCACCTACCCATATATGGGGCTGAACCAAATCTCTCTTTCAGCTAATCATCCCCACGCCATATTCCAAGAACAAATGTGAAATCTCATGGAATAAACCAAGACAAAACCAACTAGGACTTCTAGAGGCCAAACCACTTCAACCCTCAACCACAGTGATTCCACTTCTACAGTCCAAAAATCACTAACATCAATCAAATCGATCTCTACCCAAGTTGTCTAGGGCTTCAGGAACTAGTAACTCAACCCACAGGCTTCTAGGGTAGAAGAGTGTTTGTTCCAACCATGACTCCAGGGAATAGTAACTCAACACACTAAGGGATCTAGAGCATTTGTCCCAACCAACGCCTCTCGGAACTAGTAACTAAACCCTGTTTGATGGTTTCCAAAGCATTTGTTCTAACCCACAACCATAAGGAACCTAAGCACCAATCAGAAAACAAGTGCAAAAACCCACAACACTATGGATATCTAGGAAATGGCAAGGTAAGGTTTAAACCACTGTCACTCCAAGAAAATCTCTATCCTAATGACTACACATAACTAGAGAATCACATGCATATACCATGCATCCAAAACTCAGGAAGCAAACCACACATGTAACCTTAATTGCAAAGAAATCCAATTGTAGTTGTTGATCCAATTATTTCCTTGCACTCCCTACTTTCCTTTGCCTTCTTTTCCCAATCCATGTGAATGCCACAAGTGCTCCAAAAATTCTCCAAGTATGCTTAAAGTGTGCAAGAGTATGAGAGATGAGAGTGCGAGAGAGTGAAATGGAGCTCCACCACAAAACTTTCAATAAGCTAAAACAACAAAAGTTGTGAACTAGTTCTCTGAAGCCTTTTTTATCATTGATGCCTCTGTTTTTGTCATCTTCCTTCACTTTTCTTCTAACTTCCCTTGCATGCAAATGTAGGCCTATTCACCTTCTTTTACTCCTATTTTCCCTTATTTTCATAAACAAATGCCAATTATTATCTCTTTTCTTTTGCCAATTACTTTTCCAATTTCCATAGCCATTATTAATCCACAAGTGATGCCCACTAAAGTGTTTTCCCACCATTCAACTTTGAACATGTGTTCCATGACCTTGGTCTTATTTTATTTACATGAAGAAACAACTAGGGGTTGTTACAAACCCCTCCCCCTTGGAAAAACACCATCCTCGATGTTCAATGACACTTATAAGTAGGAAAAACATATTGCCCAGGGAGCTTTATAACACAATTTGATGTAGCATTTACATCAAACTAAATTGTTGAAACCATGAACACCATACTTCTTATTGGAGTTTTATAACATAGCTCATTTCAATATTTATAATACATAAGTTCATATATATATAACAAAAGAACATACAACAAAATACATGTACCAACATAGTTGCTCAACCACCAAATAAGGATACAAATTTTGCATTTGATCAACCATATCCAATGTAGCTTCATTGGGCCCAAAGTTCTTCCACTACACTTTAACTTGCTTTATTTCTCTATTACATAGCATGAGTTGTTTTCGTTGCAATATGCATTGTGGTTTTGGCTGCAATTCTCCCTCTGGTTCCATGTGCAATGTAGACCAATCAATCACATAATCAACATCTTAGACATATCTCTTAAGCAATGGAACATGGAAGAAATCATGTACTTTCACTATTGGAGGTAGTTCAAGTCGATAGGCCACTAGTCTAATCCTCTCATGGATCTCAAAAGGCCCACAATACCGAGGTGCTAGCTTTCCACATGATCTAATCCTCAAGGATTTCCTCTTGGGCTTGATGTGAAAGTAAACATGATCCCCAACCTGAAAATTCTTGAGTTCTCTATGTTGATATGCACAACTCTTCTACTTATCCTCTGTTGCCTTAAAATTCCTCTTGATAGCCTACATCTTCTTCTCCATCTTAGCCAACATGTCCAGTCCAATCAACACCCTGTTCACTGGATCACTCAAATTGATGGGAGTATTACAAATATTCCCATAAAGAGCCTCAAATGGACTAATACTCAAGTAATCCTGATACCAATTATTATACATAAACTCTAATAGTGGAAGATACTCTTCCCACATCCTCTACCGATGCATAACATACATCCTCAACATGTCCTTAAGAATCTTGTTAATCATTTTTGTTTATCCATATGTCTATGGATGATAAGTTGTATTGAAAAATAACTTTATCCCCAAGCCTACAAAAAATTCCTTCCAAACCCTAGAAGTAAACTTGACATCTCTGTCTGATATAATATTCTTTGGAACACCATACAATCTCACAATCTCCCTAATAAAAATTTGAGCTACCTTGCTGGCTGAATTAGTAGAGTTCACTACAATGAAGTAAGATACCTCACTCAACCTATCAACCACAACCATGATGGAATAATTCTACTTCTATGTCCTCAACAAACCTGTAATGACGTCCATGAAAATGACCTCCCATTTCCATTCCAGAATTAGATTAGGCTACAATAGACTAGCTACGTGAATATACTCTACTTTCACCCGTTGATAATCCAAGCATTTCATGTCGAACGCATCCAACTCTTTATTCAAGTTCAACCAATGATATCACTTCTTAACTACTATAAATGTCTTCTGATATCCTAGATGACATGAATATGGCTTGACATGAAATTCTCTCAAGATAAGCTTCTTGAGCTCACTATTGTGCAACACATAAATTGTGTTCCTGAATCTGACCAAGCCATATGTTATGAGATTATACTTCTCATCCATATCACCTTCACCCTAATGTTGTATCATGTGCTTCAATTGATGATACTTGTCATAATGTTTCCCTACCTACAAGATCTTCTCCTACAAATCTATCCCATAAGAAATCACTATTGCAATATGATTCACCTATACTCTTTACTAAGAGAATATGCAACCTTGTTCTCCTTTCCCTTAATCTACCTGATCTCAAAGTAGAACTCACTCAGAGTAGCCAACCATGTAGCGTGTATGCCATTTAGATTAGGTTGGTTAAATAAGTACCTCAACCCTCTATGATCACTCATCAATATGAAATTCCTACCAAGAATATAATGTCTCCACATTTTTAATGCATGAATGATAGCTACCAACTAAATATCATGGGTCACATAGTTATGCTTGTGCTCATTCAACCTCCATAAATCATAGCATACCATCTATCCTTCCCATATCAGGACACGAATGATTCCTCTCTTGCAAGCATCTATACATACCACAAACACCTTATCAGGATCTTCAATCTTCAAGACCAAAGCATTTGTAAGAAAATGCTTCAACTTCTCAAAGCGAGCTACACACTCCTTTGTCCATTCAAGCTTCTTTGCTTTCCTTTGCAAAGATGTAATAGGATAACCAATCTATGAGAAGTTCTTGATGGACCTATCATAACAAATTGCTAGTCCCATGAATGATCTTACCTCATCAACTTTCCTAGGAGTTGACCATTCCATAATAGCTTTACTATTTTCTGCGTACATTGTTATACCTTCCTTGGAAACAACATGTCCCAAGTAATGAACTTTAATATGAAAGAAACTGCACTTGGTAAGCTTGGTATTTCCACCATTGTCTCAACAATATTAATATTTCTACCAGGTACTCTGCATTATCTTCCTCATTCTTATAATATATCATCAATAAACACTATCACAAACTTATCCAGATAAGGGCACAACGCATTATTCCTAAAACACATAAAAGTAGTTGGAGAATTAGTAAGACCAAACATAACCACCAAAAACGCATAATGGGCATACTTGGTATGGAATATGATCTTGTAAATATTTTCTTCCTTGATTGCACCTATTGATATCCTAATCTGAAATCAATATTTGAGAAAATTGTATCTCCCTTCAATTGATCAAATAAATCATCAATCTGAGGCAATGGATACCTATTCTTGATAGTCACCTTGTTTAGCTTCTTGTAATCAAGGAACAATCTAAGAGAATCATTCTTATTCTTAACAAACAAGACTAGTGCACCCCAAGGTGACACACTTGGCCTTAACTATCCTTTATCAAGCATTTCCTTAAGTTGCAACTTCAGTTCCACCAACTTTAGAGTAATCATCCTGTAAGGTTCCTTGGATGTTGGTGTTGCTCCCAACATCAACTCAATAAAAAATTCCACTTCCCTATCAGGAGGTAACTATGAAATCTCTTCTAGAAACGCATCCTAAAACTATTGAAAAACATGATATTTCTTCAAGAATTCGTCATCCTCAACATCCTTCCCTTTATCACTAGAAATATGAATTCAAAATAATAAACATCATTTCATGTGGCTACACTTTACGTGCATAGTTGTAACCATTCTTACTGGTGTAGGATTCTTCTTTCCTTGCAAGGCTCTTCTTTCCCCATCATCATCCAGACACTCAATAGTATTACATAGAAACCTAACTTGGTCATGTGAATGTACAACCAATTCATGCTCAAAATCATATTGTATAAAATCAAAGGAATCACATTTAGATGTGCGATGTAGGCATACAATTCAGCTCAAATGCATAAGATCACACCCAATAATGAACTATATTCTTGGTCCTTGTAGCCAAATGCACCAACCAATATTATCCATGCAATTATTTATTCAAGAAACACTTATTCACCAGATCAGAAATGATATAAATATAGTTAGATCTAGGGTCAATTAAAATAGAAACAACGTGATCACAAAACTTACTTTCCATCTCAATAATGGATGCCTGATGATCATACTGCCTATTATCCACTGCTGCGTAAATCTAAGGAATAGTTTGTCAAATATTTCCAATTGTTTGTGCCTCCTGAGCACTGTATATTTGAGGTATACTAGCCTGATGTTGTGGAAAATCTCTCTTTGGATGCTCTCCACCACAATTCCAACACTACAAAGCCTTCCTATAATTGCCTTTTTTATGCTCCTCATAAACCCATGTCCTCTATCAATAGATTTGAACTTATTATAAGGTGCTACATTATCCTTATGACCTGCATCCTAAGGTCTTCCTCACTTCTTAACCCACTTTCCTTTAGGCTTGTCATTATGTTTCCAATCATACTTAGGAATATAGTTATGCTTAGAATGCTCATAAGAATGCTTTAACTTCCCAAATACTTCCTCCAATGATCAAGGATCATCATACTCAATCTGATCTTTAAATTCTAACGACAATCCATTGATAAAACTTCAGACCTTTGTCTTCTCATCCTTAAGATATGGCACATACCTCAACATTGTTGGCATTATGATACAAGTGTTGTACTTAATGGAAAATCATTCACAGGTCAGTTCAGTTTTGACAAAAGGGAACTCTCAGTCTAACAGGTTTATTCATAGGTAACAAGGCATTGGTACAGAAGAATAGGAAGATGGAACTAAGGTCCACTGATCAAAATAAAGAAGTTGAAGGAAAAGGATGGTCTAAAGCAGTTTAAGATGTATACGTAGGTTCACTTAGTTAAAACAACATATACACACTGGTTCACTGAGCAAAAAGAGTGTATACATATACAGACAATTTCACAAGAATAAAAGTGGGTATATACTGGAAAATCAAGGAAATTAAAGAGGAAAAAATACCAAGGGTCAATACCATGGTATTATTCCACAATTCTTTACGGAGTAACGACTATTTGATCCCGTCGAAGAATACCATGGGTCCTAAGTGGTTTTGGTCTGAGGTATTGAGAAAGGCTAGAAACTATATAAGGAGGAGAAGATCATAAGGCCAAGGTGTGCAAGTGAAAAAGGTTTCTCACGAATACTTCTATCTAAAGTATATTTTATGTTATAGGGGCTATGTTTGTGATTTGATCTGAAATATTTTGTGCACCTTGAATTCAATGTTGGATCAGGATCATGAGACCTGGAATGACTTATCATTGAACGATCTGATATTGGTTGGGCTAGATCTGATTGTGTACACTTGTTTTATTCTTTAAATGTCATGATATGAGTTTGTCTGAAGTCTGAAATAGTAGTGAAGTTGTGAGTGGATATTTTCAGATCTATACGGTAGTTCACCTCGGTAAAAGTGCGTATACATGCAGGTTCGACTCTTCCAAGTAGCGTATACAAAGGAAAAGCCTATTCTTTAGAAACGATTGATCTATCTAATAAGTTCTACTATTTTACTTCTGTCTATCAATGAATTATTCTTAGATCTAAATGTAAAACTAAATGCTTAAGGATTTTGGTGTCTAATTGATTGATTGTCTAATTGAGAAGCGTTATCTATGTTACTGCCTATAAAGATCCGTAAATTGACAATAGATTTTTAGTATATTATTGGTTGGTACAGACTTGATTAAGAAGTTTTATATTTCAGTAGTTTTGAAGGTATATGCAGGTTTGGTTAAAGGAAGTAGTGTATACAAGTAGTTTTGGTTCAGTAAAGTAGCGTATAAATTCTGATGCATGGTTTTTAAGGTTACAGCTAGTTTTGAATGATGATGCAGGTTTTTGGGTTCAGCACAATGTTCTGGTGACAATGGTCTGATTGTTAAAATTAACTAATTATTGGTTGATGCAGTTTGAAAGTTATGATGGGTCTAGTATGAAAATTTGATGAAACGAGGCTTTCATTTGTATTGTGGTGTACAGGAGCATCCAGTCTGAAAATTTATGAAACGTGGTCCCTGGAGGAAGAGATAAGGTAGTAGCCTTCTGTAGGCTGGTTCCCACGTACTAGTAAACACATTTTATAGTACAAGAGCTAGGGGGTTGTAGCTCCCTTCCAGCAGAAGCTAGAAAATGAGAGAAGGTTGTAGCCTTCTGTGGGTGGGTTCCTACGTATTGGTATGAGTCTGCACCAGTACAAGATTGTAAACAAATTTTCTTAATATTAAAAAAAGAGAGAGATGATAGCAGCAGGTGGTTTTTCTCCCGCATTGGGTTTCCACCTTAAATCTTGGTGTTCATGTGTGTTTCTTATGTGTGATGGTTTATTATGTTTTTACTGCACTGTTTAACAAGTTACTGATGCACTGATTAAATACCAACACTTGATAAATTTACTAAATCATAAGTTCTCTGGGTATATTCTAGTTTCTCTAATCATAGTAGCGTGTACACACAAGTTCAATTCATAGAAGTAGTGTATATAAATCTATTTGGGAAATGAAAAATTATTGAACTGTAAATATTGATTCACGCCCCCTCTTAGTGTTATTTCCAACAATTGGTATCAGAACAGGTCCTTCAAAAGAAGCTTGATCACTTGAAGGAAGATATTTCATGATGAACAATCCTGAAGGCATGGGATCTATCAAACCATGAATCTTCAATGGGAGCAACTTGGTATATTGGAAAATAATAACCAGGGCCTATCTTAAATCACTTGGAGCCAATGTTTGGGAAATTGTGGAAGGAGGATATCAATTTCTAACAACAATACCTACAGATTCAATAGGTAAGAAGTTATATGAAACCAACGCCAAAGAAGTAAATACTTTATTGGGAAGTCTGTTAGAATCAGAATTCGTCAAATTCATGCAGCTGAAGACAACCAAAGAAATATGGGACAAAATCATTCAAAGCTACGAAGGAGACTCCCAGGTAAAACGTGCTAAGCTCCAAAATCTCAGAATTCAATATGAAACTCTTAAGATGCATAATGATGAGAGTATTGCTAGTTAATTTTTACGTGTAGATGATATTGTTAATTGTATGAAGACTCTAGGTGAAGAGAAAAAGGAAGCTGCTATAGTAGAGAAAATTTTGAGATCTTTATCTTCTAAATTTGAGTCAAAAGGATCCGCCATAGAAGAAAAATAGGATCTTCAATCTATTACTATGGTTCAACTCCATGGAATTCTAACTGCCTATGAAATGAGGAAAGGAGGTCCATCAAATATGAGAGAAACCGCTTTTAAAGCTTCACGAAAGGAAAAAGAAAAGGAAGAGCACAATGAACCATGATACATTTCAGAAGAAGAATATGAGGTAAATTTTGTCAAGAAGATTCAATGGGGTTTTGAAAGATTCAAAGGTAAGCTACCATTCAAATGCTTTTCTTGTGGTAGATTCGGCCATTATGTTGCCAAATATCCTCATAAAGATAAATATGAAAAGAGAAAGGAATATGCAAAAGGAATTAGAAAATAGGTTGATAAAATGAGTTACTATACTCATGAAGATAGTGATGGTTTATCTAATAGTGATGAAGATGAAACTGAACAAGAATATCAACTACTCATGGCTTATGACAATGATGATTTTTCGGATGCCTTAGAGGAAGACTTTCTTGAAGAAATAAAAAAACTCAAAATCTGTTTAGAAGAAAAGAATATGATCATAGATACATTGACACTTTAACTCACTGAAAGAGAAAAACACAATTAAAATCTAGAATGTTAATTGTGGGTCTAAGAAAAGAACTTGGGAAGACAAAATATCTTGATCTTAGATTTGCTAAAGGATCAGAGAATTTAAATGAAATCATCAAAGTTCAACATTATCCTCTTATAAAGATAGGTCTTGGATATACTGAAGCATCATCTCAATCACAGAAGTTGTCAACCTCCACCAGAAGCTATCTTTATGCAGCAAAGACCAGTGGACAATATGTCAGTCGTCAGCAAAGGCCTAAAAGTACTCATCAGGTAAATCATGCTCAATTTACTCCAAGGATGAATATCAGTAGAAGCTTCAACCAATAGGTAAACAATGCCAAAAGATTCTATGATCATGGAAACTTCTTTAATGGACAATATTTTTCATGCCATAAATTCGGGCATAAGGCTGCTCAATGTGTTGCTTACAAAACCATCATTACTAAAGAAGCACGAAATCAAAGGAGTGTAACAAGAATAAATAAAAGTTCCTATAATAATTTTTCTCCTCTTGAAGATGAAATAAAATGTTTGATTTGTAACAACTTTGGTCATGAAGAATCTGAATTCAGGAGAAAATTTTGGCCAACACTTCAAAAGGAGAAAACATCATCAAATTCCAAGATATGAAGAAAGAAGGAATCTCAATCAAAAAGACATGGCATAGCTCTGTATACAGAAGGAAAGAGAATCAGTGGTACATCGACAACAGATGCTCTAAACACATGGAAAGTGATAAAGAGAAACTTCATTCATATAATGCTTGAGAAAATGAAAAGAATGTCTCATTTGGAAATGACACACCAGTCGTCATTAAAGGTAAAGGTTCTGTTTTCTTGAAAGAAAAGGTTAACACTGGAAATGTTATGTATGTAGATGGTTTAAAGCATAAATTCTTGACTGTCAATCAAATGTTATGTATGTAGATGGTTTGAGTATTTCGATCAAACAGATGTGTGGTTTGTGAGCTTGATATAAGAAAGACCGTAATCAAAGGTACAAGAACTCCAAACAATTTATACATACTCAAAGGAGGACAACAACAACGCTATCTAAGCAAAACATATGAAAATTGGCTATGGCACAAAATATTGGGGCATCTAAGTTTTTCTCAAATAAGAAAAGCATGCAGGCTCAAGGCGGTCTGTGATCTTCCAGATATTATCATCCTAGAAAATACCATATGAAAACCATGTCAAGTCAATAAGAAAACCAGAGTTCATTTCAGGGAAAAAGAAGGATCAACAAGTAAGCCTCTTCAACTCATCCATAGTGAATTATGTGGACCAACAAGGAAAAAGTCACCTCATGCAGAAGATTACTTTATTTTATTTATTGATGATTTTTCCAGGATGTGTTGGATAGGTCTACTAAAGCATAAACATGAAGCATTTGAAAAGTTTAAAGCTTTCAAAGATTTATTTGAAAATTAATCAGATAGAAAAAACAAATGTCTCAGATCTAATCGAGGGGTAGAATTCATATCAGATGAATTCTTTGACTTTTGTGAACAACATGGAATAAAAAGGAAATTCTCCATTGGCAAAACTTCTCAAAAAAATTGCATGGTGGAAAGAATGAACAAAATAGTTCAACAAATGGCTCGAGCTATGCTTGATGAATCTGGAACTCCCGCAACCTTCTAGGGTGAAGCTCCATTTGCTGCCATGACTATCCTCAACAAAGAAAATGTTCAGGTAAATAGCAATCAAACTCCATATGGAATTTGATATGGTAAGCCCCCTACTGTAAAACACTTTAGAGTTTTTGGAAGAAAATGTTTCGTTAAAAGGATTGATGAAAAGCTTGGTAAGCTTGAACCTAGAGAAGATGAAAGAATTCTTCTTGCTTATTCATCCAGAAGTAAATGATACAAATGTTATAGTAAAAGACTTTGGAAAATTGTTGAATACATTGATGTTGTAATTGATGAAGCATGCAGAAATCTAGAAAAAATGAAATCAACAGAGGAATATGAAAATGAGGAATATAGGGAATGCTTTCCCATATCAAATCAAAATGATATAGAGGAAGAAACCAATGAAGCAATAGAAGAAGATACAACAAACAGGGAAAAGACTCCATCTAGGTATGTTCAGAGGAATCATCCAGAATCTCAAATTCTAGGAGAAAAAGGGTCTGGAGTACAGACAAGAAGAACTCTTATAGGGACCTCAAGTTATCTAGCATTACTATCCTCCACAGAACCACATAATGTAAATGAATCTAGCAAAGATGAATCTTGGGTTAAGGCCATGGATGAAGAACTTGATCAAATTGAAAAGAATGATACTTGAGAATTAGTTCCTAGACATCATAATAAACAAGAAGGTCTCTATTTTTAAGAAACTTTTGCACCTATTGCTAGACTTGAAGCCATAAGAATGTTTCTTGCTCTTTCTAGTTTTCGAAATTCAAAGTATATCAAATGGATGTAAAATCAGCTTTTCTTAATGGAGATTTAGAAGAAGAAGTTTATATTGAGCAACCAAAAGGATTCAATCTAGGAAATTATGCAAAAATCATATGAAAACTCAAAAAGGCTCTTTATGGCCTGAAACGGGCTCCAAGGGCTTAGTATTACTGTCTTGAAAAATATATACAACAACAAGGTTTCACAAAAGGTTTTTCAGATAGCAACTTATACACAAATATTGAAAATGATACACTGCTAATTATTGTTGTTTATGTTGATGATATCATATTTGGTAGCAATGAATAATCCATGAGTCATAATTTTTCTTTGATAATGCAGCAAGAAATTGAAATGTCCTTACTTGGTGAGCTTACTTATTTTCTTGGCCTACAAGCACAACAAACAAAAGATTGTATTTTTCTTTCACAAACCAAATATCTCAAGCAAATCTTGAACAAGTATGGAATGGAAGATTCTAAATCAGTATGTACTCCAATGGTAATAGGATGCAGTCTCAGTTCTAATGATGAATCACTAGTAGTAAACCAACCAACTTATAGATCTATGATTGGAAGTCTGCTTTATCTAATAGGTACCAGACCTGATATCATTCATGCAATAGGAATTGTTGGAAGGTTCCAAGCAAATCCAAAGGAATCACATTTTCAGGCAGTTAAAAGAATTTTCAAATATCTTCAAGGAACTCAAGACTTTGGACTATGGTATCCTAAAGATACAATCTTACTCTTAATGCATATACAAATGTAGATTGGGCAAGAAATGTTGATGATCGAAAGAGCACTAGTGGAGGTGCATTATATATGGGTTCATGGTTGGTTTCTTGGTTCAGCAAGAAACAAATTTTGATTGCCTTATCTATAGCTGAAGTATAATATATGGCTGTAGCATCTTGCTGCGCACAACTACTTTGGATGATGCAAGCATTGCAAGACATTCAGATCACATGTACTCCACTCATCTCCATTCTATGTGATAATACAAGTGCCATCAATATTTTGAAAAGTCGTTTCATGCACTCCAAGACTAAGAACACACCCACTAAGTATCATTTTCTACGAGAACAAGTGCTTGAACAAAAGGTTAAATTGGAGTATGTTCCCTCCAAAGAACAAGTTGCTAATATATTCACCAAACCGCTTCCCAGAGAAAAATTTGAATATGTCAAACAAAATTTCTGAGTAGTTGTTTCATCATCCTGTTGTTAGATCCAATTTTTCAAAGGAAGGTTCTTATATGTGGGTTTCATGAAGTATAGTTGCATATATACGTGGGTTTCTGTGGTTGCAGAAGCGTATATGTTTTTCTAACAGAAAAAATAGTGGGTTGGACTTTGATATGGGTGCTCAGCCTGATATTCATGACTGATTTTTATCTGAATGACAAAAATGCCTTGATGAATGACTTGTTAACACTGCATAGGCAGAACAAGTTCAGGGGGAGCACTATCCTTCACTCAAATTCTGCATTGTTGGCATTATGGTCGTTGGTTTTAGCTATGGTTTCATATATTTATATCTTTAGTTGCATAATTCATGTAATGTTTTAGGGTGTGATATGTCTCATGTTGTCATAGTCTATGTTTGAATGAGTCCTGTTGGACATATGATGTAATTTGTATCCCCACTATGCATGGGATGGATGATGTAATAATTGTTGTATTTCAGTCACGTATAAATTATTGGTATATCCCCACTTGGTTGGGTGAGTCATTGGTATTAGGGAGGTCATACTCACTTAGTTGAGTTATAGAGTCATGTTATTCTTTTGAAACATATCTCTGCAGACTTGGCATGTACTCAGGGGGAGCATGGACAACATAATGTATATCAAAGGGGGAGAGTATCTTGGTCTGCAATTTCCCCTTGATGTCGAAGGGGGAGAGTATTTTGGTGTTTCTTGTTATCTCTGACTATTTCTACAACTTGTAGTAATCAACACCAGCATGGTTGCCATCAAGTCCAAAGGGGGATATTGTTGGCATTATGATACAAGTGTTGTCCTTGATGGCAACTCACTCATAGGCCAATTTAGTTTTGGCAAAAGGAAACTCTCAATGTAACAGGTCTATTCAAAGCTAACAAAGCATTGGTATAGAAGAACAAAAAGATGGAACTAAGGTCTACTGATTAGAATAAAGAAGTTGAAGGAAACGGATGGTGTAAAGTAGTTTAAGATGTATATGTAGGTCCACTTATTCAAAACAACGTATACACGCTGGTTCATAGAACAAAAAGAGCGTATACATATACACACACTTTAACAAAAAGAAAAGCATCTATATGTTGGAAAATCATGGAAATTCAAGAGGAAGAAATATGAGGGGTCAATACCATGGTATTATCCCATGATATTGCATGGAGTAATGCCAATTTGATCTATTCCAAGAATACCATAGGTTCTAAGCTATTTTGGTTTGAGGTATTGAGAAAGGCCAAAAACTATATAAGGAGGAGAAGATCATGAGGCCAAGATGTGAAAGTGAAAATGGTTTCTCCGGAATACTTCTATCTGAAGTATATTTTATGTTGTAGGGGCTATGTTTGTGATTTGATCTGAAATATTTTGTGCACCTTGAATTCAATGTTAGATCAGGATCATGATACCTAAAATGAATTATCATTGAATGATCTAAGATTGATTGGGATAGATCTGATTATGTACATCTATTTTATTCTTTAAATATCATGAGTTGGGTTTGTCTGAAGTCTGAAATAGTAGTGAAGTTGTGAGTGAATATTTGCAGACCTATACGATGGTTCACCTCAGTAAAAGCACATATATAGGCAGGTTCGATTCTTCCAAGTAGCGTATACAAAGGAAAACCCTATTCTTCAGAAATGACTAATCTATTTGATCGTTTCTATTGTTTTACTATTGTCTGTCAATGAAGTCTTCTTAGATTTGAAGTAAAATAGAATTCTTAAGGAGTTTGGTGTCTAATTGATTGATTGTCTAAGTGAGAAGGGTTACCTCTGCTACTACCTGTGTAAAGCTCTATAAATTGATAGTAGATGTTATGTATATTGCTAGTTGGTACAAACTTGATTCAAAAGTTTTATGTTTCAATAGTTTTTAAGGTATACGCATGTTTGGTTAAAGGAAGTAGCATAGACACATAGGTTTGGTTCAGTAAAGTAGCGTATACATTCTAATGCTTTATTTTTAAGGTTACAACTGGTTCTGAATAATGATGCAAGTTTCTGGGTTCAACACAGTGTTCTGCTAATAGTGATCTGTCTGTTCAGATTAACTAATTATTGGTTGATGTAGTTTGAAAGCTCTGATGGGTCCAGTATGAAAATTTGATGAAACGAGGCCTTCATTTGTATTGTTGTGTACTAGGAGCATCCAGTCTGAAAATTTATGAAACGTGGTCCCTAGAGGAAGAGAGAAGGTCGTAGCATTCTGTAAGCTGGCACCTACATATTACTAAACACATTGGCTAGTACAAGAGCTAGGGGGTTGTAGCTCCCTTCTAGTAGAAGTTGGAAAATGAGAGAAGGTTGTAGCCTTCTATAGGTGGGTACCTACGTATTGGAATGGGTCTACACTAGTACAAGATTGTAAACATATTTCCTTAATATTAAAAGAAGACAGAGACGACAATAGAAGGTGGATTTTCTTCCGCATTGGGTTTCCACCTTAAATCTTGGTGTTCATGTTTGTTTCTTATGTGTGATGGTTTATTATGTTTTAATGCATTTTTTAACAAGTTACTGATGCAGTGATTAAAGATCAACACTTAATAAATTGACTAAATCATAAGTTCTCTAGGTATACGCTAGTTTCTCTAATCACAGTAGCAAGTACATGCAAGTTCACTTCATAGAAGTAGCATATATAAATATGTTTGCGAAATGAAAAATTATTGAACTGTAAATACTGATTCACCTCCCCTCTTGGTATTATTTCCAACAAACATGTCCAAAAACATGGTTCTATACTCTTCATCTGTCATGGAACCCATCTTTAATCATAGAACTCCTTGACCCTTTCGTCATAATATCTCTCAGAAAAGTAATTATTCCTAAAGAGTCTTTTAAACTCATGCCAACTAAGCTCCTTAACCTTGACACCTCTAACATGCTTCACATCTTCCCACCAGATATCTAGTTTTCCATTGAGACTGAAAATAGCTATCTTGGCTTTCATATTCCATGAATAATCATGTGTCTTGAAAAAAGTCTTCATCCCAAGTAGCCATGCTTTTGAATTTTCTAGTTTCTTCATCTCTCCATCAAATGTAGGAGGCTTGGCTTTCTTGAACTCATCTGGAAATTACTACTTCTCACTCATATAAGGATGATAGCGGGGATAACCATGATGTCTCTATTAACTAGAACTAGAATAGAATTGATAAGCACTATGTCTCCTATTAGGTGTATCCAACCATCTTCCACCTTTGACTGTGTCATCCCTGTCCAACCTATATCCCAATCAAGGTCTGCTACCATATGCCCCATTAGTACTTTCCTCCTTTCCATGTCTAATTCTTAGCTATATCTACCTTTGAAAGTATAATAATCTCTGAGGGATCACTGCGTTAACCTTACCTTTTTTTACTAAGCTTTGATAAGTCTTTCCTGTGACTGAATTATCCTGTCATTATATGCCTTGCAACTTATGATATTTTCCTTCAATCTTCTCAATGTATCTCATATATCAAGAGAGTACTCATATCCTTGCCACTCAGCTGACCTATAAGGAGAGTCATGTGCACTGTAGTCCACCATTTTTCTTGTCATCTTTGATCTTCCACTTCCTACAAACATACCATGTTAGATAAACCAAATACATAATAAAAATCATACCTCTGTGAAGTTCACGGGGTGCTATCTCATCTACACAATCAATCCAAATTAGCACAATATGTATACACATAATGAAATCAACATATCAATCATCTCTATATCAACATGAAAACACAAGACTACAACAATGACCATCATAATGCATGCATAACAATCAAATTGACAACTAACATGATGGATAACAATCACATCTAGCCCATCCAGTCCAAGTGTTTTAACCTGGAAGTTATGGTACCACCCTGTAACCACCTCACCCCATATTTACCCACATTAACCTGCTCATTAGGGTAAACATGAGATGAGAGTTACTATGAACGACCCAATTTACAAGATGAATTTATGTAAAATGGGATCCACATGGCTCGAATTGACTGCAAATACCTAGTGACACATGATCACACTATTATCAGCCTAACTTGACCCAACTCTATTTCTTTATAGTTCCACTTCCTTAAATTTAACACAACTTTCCATTTTTGGCAGTTTTCTAGGTTCTAAACTTCTAAGGTTGTTTTGAGGGACTAAACGACAATTTCAGGGAAAACGGAGAGACTAAAAAAGTGCTAAGTTTGATTGGAAAATAGTTTCTCAGCCTCCTCATGGAGATCTTCGAAACAAGGTATTATGACAGTTGTTGGAGGAAAATTTCAAAAATGATAATAACCTAGGGTTGGGTCTGAGTTGGCAACAATAGGGTTCATTGTAGTCTATCTTTTCGTTGACATTTTCACTCCCTTTTTACGAAGGAGCATCTCACCCGAGGCAAGCCAAAACTATTAAAATGATTAAGGGATCTAGATTAATATCAAGACATTGTTTGTGCCATTAACCTTTTATCATCCACACAAATATATTATGACAAAGACATACATTCATCACAAAATAACTATATACATCCTTCATATAAAAGAAAAATTTAAAAGGGGGCTACACATTCATTAAATCAATGACATAAAGTTTCCCAAAAATCGTTTTTTTATTAAGATTCCTAGCCTTTACATCATAGCTCAAATAGATCTGAAGGACTCTCTCAAATCAAAACATTACATTGGACTTTACAAGACATAGATTATAACTTTTGCATAGATACAGAGTTCTGTGGCAACCAATATCAGTAAAGACTTTGAACAAAATCTCTATATATATAAAATCTACTCAATTCATCCATCTATGCCTTCTTTTATAGGGTCGCTCTCTTGATATGGTCCTTCTGGAGGTTTCTTGATCCCGCCTTTGATTTGGTATTTTTTGATGAAATCCAGGAGTTGTTTCCCTTTTGCCTATTGATCCTTTCAAAATTGACTCAAGTTTCCTATTTTGATGGGCAGGCTTCCCTGTTTTCTAGATGCATAGGTACCAATGTTTTAATTCTTTGCCATGTTTAAATCCAGTGACTTGCTTCCAATAAATTTATCCATTTATCTTCTCTAACTAATGTTTACCATAGTTTTCCAAAAATGAAGGACCCAACAATAGTCAAATGGAGATCATATGCCAAAGTTATGACCCCGGGAAGTTGGAGGTCGAAATAGCTCATTTATACAAACAATTTGTTTACATAGTATACATAGGTCATAAATAAATATATATTCTCTGATTCAATAAGCTCACGAAAGAATCATCAAGAAGGCTCAATTCCCTCTCAAGCTAGCTGCAAAAACACTTGTTATCCCACGCATTCATCAACTATTCAATAAATTATCAAAACATGTCAAGATCCATAGATAGAATACATCATATAACAATCATATAACCAACACATAAATGGAATGGAAACCATGGAAATTCAACCATAATGTCAACATGATAACCAATACAAGTGCTCATAGATCACAAAAGGAAAATAACTTATTAACATATGAAAAAGCCAACAAACTTAGGGACTTCCATGTGACACCCAACCATAGATTAGGCTATATCAAAGATCTCTTTCATCCAATCACCCCCACGCCATATACGAAGAATGGATGTGGGATCTCCTAGAATAAACCAAGGAAAAACCAACCATGGCTTCTAGAGGTCAAACCACCTCAATCCTCAACCACAATGATTCCACCTCTATGATCTGGAAATCACTAAAATGAATTAGATCAATCTCTACATAAGCTATCTAGGGCTCTAAGAACTAGTAACTCAACTCACAGGCTTCTCAGTCTCAAGAGAATTTGTTCCAACCACGGTTACAAGTACTAGTAACTCAACCCACCAAGGGCTTTAGAGCATTTGTCCAAAACAACATCTCTAGGAACTATTAACTTAACCCAAGATGTTATAGGGCTTCCAAAGCATTTTTTCCAACCCACAACCCTAAGGAACCTGAGAACTAATTAGAAAAAAGTGGAAAAACCCATAATGATATGGCTATTCTGTAAATGGAAGGGAAACATTGAAACCATTGTCACTCGAGGTAAATTTCCATGCCAATGGAAACATATAACCAGAGAATCACATGTATATATGATTCATCCATAAATGATCAAGGAAACCACACATGCAACCTATTACTTGCAAAGTAATCTCATTGCAGTTACTGATCCAACTGTTTCCTTGCACTCCCTAATTTCCTTTGCTTTCTTTCCCCATTCCAAGTAAATTCCCCAAGAGATGCAAGAATGCTCCAATAATTCTCCAAGTGTGAAAGCGTATGAGAGAACGTGTGTGCGAGAGAGTGAACTAGAGCCCCACCCTAAAACTATCAAAAAGATAAACTAGCAAAAGATTTTAACTGATTCTTTGAAGCCTTTTTATCATTGATGCCTCTATTTTCTTCATTTTCCTTCATTTTTCGTCTAATTTCCCTTGCATGCAAATTTGTGTTTCTTCACCTTCCTTTTCTCGTATTTTACTTTATTTTCATGAACAAATTCCAATTATTATCTCTTTGCTTTTTCCAATGCCTTTGCCAATTTCCATAGCCATTTTTGATCCACAAGTGATTCCCACTGAAGTGTTTTCCCATCATTCATATCAGAATATGTGTCCCATGAGCTTGATCTTATTTTATTTACATGGAAAATCAACCAGGGGATATTACACCTATCTCATTATAGAACTATTCCTGTATGTGAAGGAATTTCCATTTGAC
Source organism: Pinus taeda (assembly GCA_000404065.3). NCBI lineage: Eukaryota > Viridiplantae > Streptophyta > Pinopsida > Pinales > Pinaceae > Pinus > Pinus taeda. The sequence continues at coordinate 33,795 of APFE030959873.1, forward strand.
CCCAAGTTATTCCTACTTAGACTTTTGCAATTCAACTATATTGTTAGTGTTTCTTGGGTATTTGATTGAAGTTCAGCAAGTGGAATATGGAATTCATGTTGAAGTTTGATAATTTCATCCTTTAAATTATGTTTTAATTGACATCAATATTTGGGTGCATCATTGTTGAGACTCGAACTATTATAGTTTCAAATGCACCTGAAACTTATTTCCTTGGTGTGGCAATTATCACTCCAATTTTAACATTTTAACATCTTTCTACACAATAATTTTCATTAACCCAGTAATATGGAATACATTAGCATTTACATAGGCTCTAATAGAGTGAAATAACTCTTGGACTGTCTACTCTTCACTTAATTGTGTGCCATCCCCAACTATTTATGGAGGATATTTATGTCTTCCTTTTCATTTTTAACTTTCCTCTTCTTTCTACTTTTTTAAATCATACCTTTCCTTTGAGGATTGAAGTAGAAATCCAATGGATGAATGTACTCCATTTCAATTGGTGACAGAGAGTTAACCATCATCTTTTCTTGTGAGATGATACTAGGAATAATACTAATGGGAGTTTTAAATATGACCTCTAAGGTGACCAATCAAGTTGTTGCATCAATTCCCACATTTGTGGGAGGAGTCACTTGCTTTTTCTTATTGTTGAACATGGGTAGAAATATCACTAGGAGCTTCATGTGTTTTTTTTCTATTAGTGAATGTTTGTTGTAGACTTTAGAAACTCATTCCATTTCTAATGTATTTTAATTGTAGAAGCAACCTTCTTGGTGATATCTGTCTTCAAAATGGTTCATCAACAAATTTTGCAAATGATTTCCCAATATGTTCTAAATATTCATTTGGAATAGCCATTGGAGCCTTAGTCGTGGAATCCAATATAGAAAAATTTTCACATATGTTTGCTACAAAATAAGTGGCATGAGTGCATTCCCTTATTCTTTGAATGTCAGAAAATGTTGGTACTGATAAGGAGATAGTTCTTTAGCCTTTTGGTAAGTGTCCTTATAGGACTAAACTATGAAAGATATCATCATAGGGAGGCATTTTGTGCATATATTTTTTATGATGATTGAAATGAAATTGCAATCCATATAGGGTCATGACAATTTAGAGGAATTTGGGATAACTTGATGACATGAAAATTCAATTCTTCTTTCTTTGTAAGTGTAGGGTTTTCCAAAGTATAAATGGAAATATATATGGGAAAGGTAGGCTAAATTATCTTGGACTTTTTATGCAAGTTGTTGGAAATGCCAATCTCGATTATTTGGTAAGTTATATCCTTACAAATTGATTTGTTAAGAATAAATAAGGGTAGGGCTTGTGTGGGTTTGTTACATCCATATATTCTAAGATAGAAAAATTTCTCCTCAAAATACCAGTCCTCAATTGGAGAAATTCCAAGCTTGGCCTATTTTTAAATTTAGAAGGGTTTAATGTGAAATACTTTATCGTGAGTGGGAATTATGAAAAAATGGAAAATTTTGTAGGTTTTAACCCCGGACAAAAATTACCTGCATATGAGTTCTAAAACACAGAAAATAAACAATGCGAGAGCATAACACCTAAAACACATATACACGTAGATTTTCCCCTGGATCCCAAAACCAGGACTACCGACTTGATTTTTCATTACGTTCCTTTCAATGTTACAATACATATTTATACATGCCGAAGCATCTAATACTATGGATAAAAAACCATCGCGTCCAAAACCTTGTGCGAAAATCATGCACAAAACCATAGGTAGGTCTGCCCAACCTAATATAAGATCCAAAAAACAAAGTTTTCCGGAGCGCTGCCCTAGACCCCATAAAGGGGTGTTACCTACACCCCTCAAACCCCCTGTGACTCCACCCTCCCGCTCCAACCCCCTGGTTAACTACGTGGGCTAGTCATGGAAAGAATATAACACAACCCAACATTCTCCTGACGATGAACCACACTAGTTGGTTTGAAACGCGTCGACAAATGTCTTTTTCATGTGATTTACGCTGAAGCTCTTCTTATAATTCTCCAACTTGTCGTTTTGTTTCCACATGGGGCCACAAGAGAGCTTAGTCATTTATCTGGCCCTACAACACCCATTGTTTCTCTACACCAAGAGAACTTCTCAAAGCTCATAGATTTTGTCAATGCATCTGCAGTATTATTCAAAGTGTCCACCTTTACCAGCAATACCTTTTTGTCATCTATCATATCCCTCACAAAGTGATACCGAACATCAATGTGCTTTGTCTTTGAATGATATGGAGGGTTCTTTGCCAAGAAAATTGCAGTTTGGCTGTCACAGTCTATCCTTATAGCTCCATGTAATAACCCCATACTTGAACACAATCTCTGCAACCAAACTTCTTCCTTGCTTGCATGAGTGGCTGCCATGTATTCTACCTGTGTAGTTGATAGTGCCACTATCTATTGTTTCTTACTCATCCAACTGACTGCACCTCCGAATAGGTTAACCACATACCCAGTTATAGATCTTCTTTGATCTAGATCTCCATCCCAGTCTACATCAACAAAGCCACGAATATCCAACACTCTGTCCAATCCTCATCTTCCTTGGTAGCACAAACCATAATCACTAGTGCCATGCAAATACCTGAAAACTTGCTTCACTATTTTCCAATGCTCCTTCCCTAGTTTTGACATAAACCTGCTCGATACTCCCACTACATGTGAAATATATGGTATAGTAAAAACCATTAATGCATACATCAGGCTACCGACTACACTTGCATATGGAACACGGGACATGTCCTTTTCATCTTCTTGTGTCTTAGGACACTGTTCAGCAGATAACCTCAAACCTACAGGAATAGGAACCTTCACCAGTTTACTATCATGCATATTAAACCTTTATAGTATTGTATCCACATACTTCCTTTGGTTTAACCAGAGCTTCCTCTTTTCCCGATCTCTTTTAATTTCCATGCCCAAAATATAGTTTGCAGCACCAAGATCTTTCATGTCAAATTTGGAGGACAATTGGGTCTTCAAATCCTGGATAATTTCTTTGTCATTTCCAACTAGAAACATATCATCCACATACAAGGCTAGATAAATAACACGGTCACCAATTATTTTAAAATACACAAAATGATCTGCTTTTCTTCTGGTGAATCGAAGTCCACGTATAACTGTATCAAATTTCTGATATCACATCCTTGGTGACTGTTTTAACCCATACAAAGACTTATTTAACTTGCATACCATTTCTTTCTTACCCTTCACTACAAAACCTTCAGGTTGCTTCATGTAGATCTCCTCTTCCAGATCCCCATGAAGAAATGTTGTCTTCACATCCATCTGTTCTACCTCAAAATCAAAAGCAGCAGCAACATATAAAAGTAATCTAATAGAAGCTACCTTGGCAACAGGAGAAAAAATATAACCAAAATCAATTCCTAGCACCCAAGAATAACCTTTTTCTACCAACCAAGCTTTGTATTTCTCCACCTTTCCTTTTGCATTTGTCTTCTTCTTGAACACCCATTTGTTGCCAATAGGTTTCCTTCGAGCCGACAACTCCACTAGATCTCAAGCCTCATTTTTGTGCAAAGATGCCATTCAATCAACCATGGCCTCTTTCCAGAGTTTTCCATCCTCTGAATCTATTGCTTCCTTCAAAGTTCTAGGATCATCATTAGTAATAGATAAAGAAAAATTTGGACAGAAAGTAGATGGACTATAGCTTTCCGGCTGCCTTCTTTCACAAAATGATCTTCTCATACCCGAAGTTTGTGTCTCTTCATCTTCTAATTCCTCCTCTGTTGTAGAGTCTGATTCTTCCTCCTTAAGCTCAAACTCTATCTTCTCAGGTTCCTTTGGTTGGACTTCATGTTTAATAACATCTTTCACCTCTATGAAGACCACATGTCGGTTGTACACAACCTTCCTTGTTACTAGGTTCCAAAGCTTATAACCCTTTAAACCATCCTTATACCCAATAAATATGCACTTTTCAGATTTACTATCCAACTTGGTTCTTTTCTCCTTTAGAACGTGTACATATGTGTCACATCCAAATACCTTCAGACGTGAAAAAGAGGGTTTCTTACTAGTCCATACCTCTTGTCGAGTCTTATCCTCCAACGCTGATGAAGGTGATCTGTTGACGAAGTAACATGCTGTCTCCACCGCCTCTGCCCAGAATTCCTGTCCTAACCCGACACCAGTAAGCATGCTTCTTTCCCTTTCCATGAATGTCTTGTTCATTCTTTATGCAACTCCATTTTTCTCAATTGTGTATGGAATAGTATTCTACCATGCTTTACCACACTTCTTACAGAATTCTTCAAATTCCTTGCTACAAAACTCTCCACTATTATTTTTCCTCAACACCTTTATCTTCTTCTTTGTCTGGGTTTCCACCAAAGCATTGAATTCTTTAAACCTGTCAAAGACTTCATATTTATTCTAAAGGAAATATATCCATGTATTCCTTGAGAACTCATCTATAAATTATACATAGTACACAGACTTACCCAGTGATGGAACCTTCACAGGTCCAAACACATCACTGTGCACAAGTTCTAATATATGTTTCGCCCTTTTACCAATAGAGGGGAAACTCACCTGATTCTGCTTCCCATAGACACAATTTTCACAGAAGTCAAAATCTACAGAGCTATTATTCATAGCTTCTACCATACCTTTACCATGAAGTATTCAAAGGCCCTTCTCTCCAATATGTCTAAGCCTTTGATGCCACAACATGGTCTTCTCTCCAGAGACCACTAGATTTTCTGCTCCACCTTCAGGAACCACAAAACTATTGCACCCATCAACAACAATGCTACCTTGTATCTTGTACGGAGTTCCAATTCGAACTCCCCACATCAATAACAGTGCCCCCTGAACCATCTTGTAGGTATCCTTCTCGAACACAGTTTTTACACCTGCATCATCCAACTTTCTTACAGAAATCAGATTTCTGGCTAATGTAGGAATATGCAGAACACCCTGAATTGTTCTAACCCTTCCACCCTGCAACTTAAACTTTACTTTTCCGCGATCAATGGTTCTAGTATTCTTTTCATCCCCCAATAAAACATCACCACGATCATATTTCTCATACTCGTAGAACTAATCTCTATGGGGAGTGAAGTGAAAGGATGCACCTGAGTCAATCAACCATGCCTCATGATCTACAAGTGTACTTGAACAAGCCAAGTACACATCCCCACCTTCATTTGAGGTGGTTTTCACCTCTGCAGAAGGAGCATCATGAGATCCCTTTTCTTTATCAGGAGCTTTAGATTTATAGTCCCTTTTGTAGTGCCCTTCATTTTCGCATTTCTAGCACACCACCTTTATAGGTTTTCCTAAAGATTTAGATTTCCCTCTAGATTTAGAGCTCCCACTCGATGACTTATTTTTGTTTCTATTCCGGGATCATCCTCGTACAGACAAGGCATCGCTATTCTGGCTCTCCATATTTTTCCGTCTCATTTCCTCCGTCAAGAAGGATGAGACTATTTCATCAAACTGCAAGGCAGTTTCATTGCTACCTATTGCAATAACTAGACTAACCCACGAATCTGGTAGAGAACACAACAAACTGATGCACTTATCTTCATCTGAAATTTTAATATCAATAGATAATAACTGACTTACTACAATATTAAATGCGTTCATATGCTCTGTCACCGAGTCTTCATCTTTCACCCTTAGGTTATACAACTTTTTCATAGGAATAGTTTATTCACCAGAGACTTAGACTGGTACAAAGTCCCTAACTTCTCCCAAAAAGCCTTCACCATAGCTTCCACTGATACGTTAAGCAATACTGAATCTGAGACACACAATCGTGTTGTACTCTTTGCCTTCTGATCCAACTTCTTCCATTCTTCATCAGACACTCCCGTTGGTTTAGTACCTAGATCTATCATGATCCACTGATCTTTATCCACCAACAAATCCTCCATCTTGGGTTTCCATAACTCAAAACTCTGACCATTAAATTTCTCGATCTCTATCTTTCCACTACTCGCCATATTCTTTCACCACCAAAATTGATCTTGCAGATCTCCCACTGAACAGGGTCTATCACAGGCTCGAGCAAAACCCCTCAGCAACAAAGGTGTCCCCTTGAAGCCAAAACAACTCTGATACCAAATGTAGGTTTTAACCCCGTACAGAAATTACCTGCATACGAATTCTAAAACACAAAAAATAAAAATGTGAGAGAATAACACATAAAACACATATACACAAAGATTTTCCACTGGATCCAAAAACCGAGACTACTAGCTTGATTTTTCATTATGTTCCTTTAAGTGTTGCAATACATATTTATACATGTTGAATCATCCAATAGCATGGACTGAAAACCATCACGTCCAAAACCATGTGTGAAAATCATGCACAAAACCATAGGTAGGTCCGCCCAACCTAATATAGGGTCCAAAAAACCAAATTTTCTAGGGTGCTACCCCAGACCTCATAGAGGGGGGTTACTTGCACCCCTCAAACCCCCTCTGACCCCCCCACTATGCAATCAGCACAATGAAGGGGTGGCTCTGCGCCCCCTCCCTAACCCCCCTGTTAACTGTGTGGGCTAGTAGTGGAAAGAATATAACACAACCCAACAAATTTGGTAGTAATGTTCACCATAATTATCCTCCTAGAGCTTCAAGTGACAAATATGAATGGCCAGTGGCTCATATGTATTCCATTTCCAACCCGTAGTAAGAAAATAAATTGAAAATAAATTGGTTTCCATGGTGTAAGATAATAGATAGAATGGAGGATTGAATTTTTCAGTCTTTGAGGCTTGGAAGTTAATAACATTTTTTCATATATTTTCAAATAAAATGGTAGCCCAATTAAAATAAAATCCTTCTATAGCGCTCTAGATAATAGGAACCCAATCTAAAGGGAAACCGGTAGTTTTTTTTTTGCCAAGAATCGCAAAGCACAATGGTGACAAAGGCTGGACCATAATTTAAAGGGGAAATTTCATACTATTTTGAAAATTATTCTTTAAATATGTGCTCACTAATTATCCATGTTTTTATCAATTCATGCATAGTCTTTCTATAATAAAGACATTCTTATCAGCGAATTTATGGATAAATTAAGCATTGTAATGGAGTTTAGGCTCATGAATTTTATACATAACATGGAGACTATTAGGATGAAAGTAGATCACGATGGGACTTCTTAGAGTGCATATCGAATGTGTAGGCACATGCATGTGGTTTACAACCCAACTAATCATGTCAGAATATGGTAAAATTTTAGGTCAAGGGGCAATTTTATGTAGGGATGACTTTGAAAGATCACATAAAGTGGTACCAAGAATAACCTCACTTGAATCTACCTCTTATGAGATTCCATGTGCTTCATATTTGTGCATCTTATACATGTTATACTAGGTGGACATGCTGAAATTTACTTTTTTAATGATTGTATCAAAGAATAAGTCAGCATTTGAATTTTTTTCATATGGGTACTCTACTACCAACTGTTCAGCTCTTTGCCCCTTTTTGGTTCACTTTCTCATTGTTACCATTTTACAATTTTTTTTAGATTGAAAGGCCTAAGTTCATGAAGAACAATAGAATTGCAAGAGTTGTATTAGCATTTCAAAACATATTGAGAATTTCAAAGCAAGAAATAAATACATTACACATTTGATTAAATTCTTTGAATGACATGCAAAGTTGCATCCTAGTCATACACTAGTTAAAGCATTCAATTTTTAAAATACTTACATTTTCTCAGAAAAGCACCTTTGTTAACCATCTAGATTAAAAATTAATCTCAAGGTTAATTTTAATTAAACTTTGATTAACATTAATTTACGTTGTGGAAATTTTGTTTTGTGGTTGTGAAACTTTGTGAAAATGTCATGGAGGGACGCGAACATATGTTTGTTTATGAATGGGAAATATTAATGTTTTGAAACCTTTTTTTCTAATCTACATTGGGACTCGGCACCATGGATGATGATGTGAGCAAGGTGATGAAGTGTCTTCCCCAAGAGAGGGATAGATAAAAGTAGGAAAAAAAAAATTTCACATGCTAATTTGGAAAAAAATAGATGACACATGGAAGTGCCTTGCGGTCCCACGCGGAAGTAACACCAATGTGGAGCTTGTGCCGCATCACCACAAGACTCTTTCATTGGTGTGATTTCACAATGTATATTTTGGAATTGAGAGAAGTTGGAGACTAATACAAGTCATGGGATGGTAATTTCCATTTCACATAATGGGAAAATGTATGTCAACCAAGAGAGGGTTTTCATGGTGTTAAGAACAATCACAAGGTGCATTTTAACAAAACCCACGAGATAAAAAAATGTACAAGAGTTGTTGGCATTATGGTTTTCATGGTTGCAGCTAGCTGATGTTGGTATTGATTTCATGATGGCAGCTAGCTCATGTTGGCATTGGTGTCAACCCTATGTATCTTAGATGTTGCATTGATGTCATCCTTGTAGTATGGTTGTAACAGATGCGTTGACATTGAGATAGTTGTGTTTTCATTGATGTCAATATTAATGGTCATGTGATGGGAGTGTGTGGTTGATGGTTAGTCATGTGCTAGTGGTGTTTATGTTCTTGTTCATAACCTAGTATAGAAACCTAGTGTAGGAGCTGGAGGATGACTTGTTGCAGTCATGTGTTAGCCTTATGATGATGATGGAGATGTGATACAGCGTGTTGCAGGTCTGTTCGTATGTGTTACAGCTTGTGTAGGTGCTAGAGGAGAATATAGGACTTGTTGGAAATCATGTTAACCCTAGATTATTTTCATTTAGGTCAACTTGGAAGTGGCACTTGGGAGATATGTTTGATATAATTATAGAGGTGTCACAAGGCTTAGCAGTGGTTTGGAGTCATGTAAAGGAGATGGAGAAGGTGATCATTCAGGTGGAAGAGGTTTAGCTAAGGTTCTTATGGTTTTCCTTATACTCTACCCCAATCGCGGGGATGTAGGCTTGTGCATGCGATTGGAAGGCTCCAACTAAAATTTGCTAGTTTCGTTAGTGTAGTTATAACCAAAATCTACTAGTTCTGTGGATGTTGTTGAGGCTTAGAATGCAATTTTCTCTTCAGTCCTCGCATACTTCCAGAGTATGTTGATGTTTTGGAAGCTTCTATACTAATTGAGAAAGGTGTAAATCGGTTGAAAAAATCTTCCAGTGGGTGTGAACACCATTAGTGCATAGGTAGTCATGATGTGATTTAATTTTACCAAATTTGTGCACTGTCGATCCCAATGAAAAAAATGCAATTTGCACTGTATGATTTATATTATTCACTTTGGAGCTGAGTGATGGCTGACCAAGTGAGTATGTGTGAGAGAAGGTGTAGAGAAGTAGAAGAATGCTTCAAACCTAGTGGAGAGTTTAGATACACTTTGCATGAGTGCTAATGATAGTAGAATGAGAAGATCTAATTGTTGAAGCAGAGTATTGATGCATATTTTTATATTGCAGATCAAAGATGCAAAGAGATGTAACAGATTTTGATCGTAGAGATCGAGATCTTGGCATAGCTCCAAGTTTGTGACTCTCACATTTTTTTCAGGTGTTGCTGATGCATTTGGTAGATAACCATTGTGTTTTATATTGTTGATTTCACTATGCAGAAAATATAATTTGTAGTCAGGGTTTGATGTTATCGCTAAGTGTGAGATATGTTTATGTTGTTGGATGATTATGTTGTTACATATTTGATGGGTTTATTGGAGAAACTATTTTCCTAGAGTTGAAAGCATGTTATCTGTGGTGATTTTGATTGTTTTGTTGATGGTGTCTTGTTGTTGGAGATTGTATTGTAAAGCCGAGTCTAGTTGCGCAGGGTGTCGTGGATCCACTGGGAAAATATACGGAACAAGGTCTGCATAGAGTAGAGGAGCATTAAATTCATGAAAGTGGAGCATTGATTCTATGGTATTGGTGAAAGGAATAGCTTCTCCATCCAATCGAAGTTGGATAGTACAATTGAAGTTTGATAAGGATCGTTGATCATGGTGGCTTCCAGTGGATGATTGTCCATAAATCCATGTGAGAACATATTCTTCCGAGTTGATTAGTATAATTGAGTCTCCTGGATGATGGCTGTTGGATAATAGTATAAGAGTCAGAGTCTCCTAGCTTATGGGTGTCAGCAAATTTATGTAAATGTTGAAAATGAAACAAGAAAATCCTAATTTTATTTTTCCCTTGAATTAAATTAGGAATAAAATTATAATTCCATATGACATGACAACTTGTATTAGTTAGCTAAGTTAATTTGACGTAGTTGGCTCAGTTAATTCGATTTGAGGGTATAACTTGAGTCATGGAGATTGTCTCCTACTTTATAAGAGCCCTAATTGAGTTTATTTTGAGTTGTAATTAATTAATTCATTTTAACTAAGTTAAAGTCAATTAAACTAGTTCTAATGGTTGGAGGAACTAGTGGGAGGTCTAGTAGTGTGGTGTTTCCTGCAGTGATCAACCATTTAACGGATGATTCACTCATAAATAACCCATGCATGTTAGACCTAAGAGTTACCCAGTTGAGATTGGAGTTCAAAGACAATGTACTATTAGTTATATAATCATATGACTTGTACAGGTGTTGCATGCAGTCAGAGGAAGGCCTATGAGGATTTCGTAATTGCAATTGAGGAATTTCCCTAATTAATTGACGCTAATTCCCAAGGAAACAATGCAAGGAAACTGGGACTTGGGAAAGCATAAAATTGTTTAAGTATTGGCCTGGGATTGTCTAGGAAGTTGTGGGACAGATAGAGATAATGTAGGTATTGCTCAAGCTTGAGATAAGCATTGTAATCTTCTCATATTTTCTGACTAGTACAATATACATATAGTAGTAGGTTTTAGATGTGGATTTCCCAAGGAAATCATTGTGTAATGTGTTTATTAAATTCTTTCTCTGGTATTCTTCATGATTTCACCATCATTTAATTGTTTTCAATGATGAGTAGAGTAGATTCAAGTCTATTGTTTTAGTAAATTACAATTAGTAGTTTGAATCTACAAGGAATTTCTACAGTAAAATACCATTGCTTGACATAATAGAGATTCATAGCAGTGCAAGAACAATGGTGGTTTTTCTTCGAGAAGGGTTTCAACGAGATATCTTATGTCTCATGTGTGTTTGATTTTGTGCATTTTTGATTGTTTATGTTGCTGCTTATGGTTTTTTTTTTATGCTCATATGGTGCACATGTTGTTATTTTTTATTAGTTGTTGGTTAATATATGCACGATTTAGTAAAGTATTAATTGGTAAAAATTGTATATCGATCACACTACTGATTCACCACCGCCCCCCCCCCCCCCCCCCCCCCCCCTCTCTATTAGTAGTGCCTCAAGGTTTCTAACAGGAGTTTGTGTGTAAAAGGCAGTTCTCCAATATTCAACATGATCTAGTAGAGGACGTGAGATGAAAAAATCTTACATGAGTTGTTGGGAAAGTTCCTATCGCGCTATGGAGATATCTCAAAGAGATATTTAAATGTTGAGCACAATATATTGAGGGAGGGAATTCATGTTCCAAGGGATGGGGAAAAAATCATTGTTTAATGTCATGTATAACACTTATTGGATATTCTCATTATTTTTTCAATGTTTAGGGGATTCTACACAACGAGGAAAACATATATAAGAAAAACAAGGAAATTAGTTTATACATATTGCACAAAGGAAAAAGGAAAGGGAAAGGTAGGAAATAAGGAAAATATAAAGGATTCCCAAGCTAAGGTAAGAAATTTGAAAGGGTCCCCATTTTTACTAGGAACTATATAAAAATGGGGGTTGTTGTCTTGCCACAACAATTAGTGATACGCTAGAAGAACCAATTACCTTTGTTCATAGAAAAATGAGAGAAACACTAAATGGGATTTCAAGGATATAAATTTGTAACTTTTAAGTAAATCATGAATCATTTCTTATAATCAATCATTGAAGATAAGAAAACACACTTGTACTTATAATTTTCTATTCCATCTTCTTTATAGAGGTAACATTGATTAAAATTTATTAAAGAATTTTAAAATGAGAAAATAGGATTTTAATATGACCATTTGGAAAATATTACAAACCATGATTTTTTATGCAATTATTTCAACTCATCTTTCTATTACATGCCATTATTTCACTCTTTGTGAGTGTACATAGCCGCAAGGAAGTTGCCTTGATATCATGTATGTAATGATCTACTATCAACAAACATCCATAGCCTCTTTGGGTTTGCATACACTTACCACAAATTTTGGTGCTTTGAACTTCCTATGATATAATTTATTGATCACCTTTTGATAAAAGAAACATTTAAGATGTTATTTGCAATGGAAAATAGGAAACATGGTGATATTAACGTTACTTTGATGTAATGCATATCATGGCATACAAATAAGACTTTCCTCTTATGATTATCCATTCATATAAGTTCTTACTCACTAATGTGAAATGGGAATTAAACTATGGAGTAAGACTTTATTTCTAAGTACTTTCAAAAAATATGTTCTCATTATAAAAATAAATCAATCATAAAGTTTTTATCATCATAATAACATTTTACTCATTATAGATTTACAATCATTATCACAACCTATCAATGATAATTCTCTTTTATAAAGACACATGATATAGATAAATAAGAATACATTGTGCTTCTAACTATTATTAGTGGACAATAACCAAAAATGAAAATCATGGCTTACAGAAGGAGTATTTACATATTTACAAAAATAATGCATTGTTTAAATTTTAAGAAAAATATATCTTTAAGTTCTGCCCATTTATTGGAAGTGTTCCCTATACCCCATCTACATATTGCAATAGAAAAGCAAATGGGTTAATATTTTTTGAGACCTGAAAGGGACCTAGATAGAGTCTTTGAAATTTTGTATGTTTACCTTTGTGCCCATGGGTTTTATCCTATTTCAATACAAGATCACTAAAATAAAAGACATTTTCATCCACTTACTAGTTATCAAACCATTGCTTGATAATCCTTTGGTGATTTGGAAATGTTTATTTTTCCTTTTCTCTAACTTCTTCTAATTTAAGTCACTGATTTAGATGATGTTTCATGCTTGAACACAACTCTTCTTAGACTAAATGAACCAACATTAAACATGGTAATGCCACATTAGGAGGGAGTGTTATTTCCTTGCCATAGATTAGGAGGTAAGGTGAGTTTTCTATTAAGGCATTTAAGTAACCCTATCTTCCCATAATGGATTGATAGGGATTTGTGCCAATTTTTCAAATTATCAGCAAAAAATTTCTTTATGATTTTCAGAAGGTTTTTATTCGTGGACTCTGCCAGACCAATACCCTAGGGGTAATAGTTTTTATAAAAATTTAATTTAATTCCCTTTTGAAGTGAAAATTCAATGAGTGAAGTAGAGGAAAAGTAAGTTTCATTATCTATGAATAACATGCTTAGGAGACCAAACCTTGTAATGATAAATTGATTGATGAAAGATATTAGCTGTTCAGAGGTAAATTTTTTAGGGTAATGGCCTCAACACATTTTGTCAAATATTTTGTTGTTGTGAGGATATACTTATGGTGCTTTGAAGAGTCAGGGATAATTTCACCTATTATGTCAAGTTTCCACTTCTCAAAGGGGTATTCAATGATCATCAATTGCAGTGGTAAGGATGATTTTTTATCCATTCCTATTGAAGTTTGAAAAATATTTCATCTTCAAACATAAGCATGTGCATACTTAAACAATTCCAACCAATAGTATCTTGCATGTAGAATTTTACAAGTGATATTTTCACCACCATAGTGTCTAGATGTGGCTCTATCATGAAAATCATGTGAAACCTTATCAACATCAATATTTTCAAGACATCTAACGAAAGCATAATCATTATTTTTCTAAATAGCACTCCATTTATCAATTAGTATTTTTTTTCTTTTAAAGTCAGAGCTTGCCACTTTTTAAAATTTAAATGTTACGTGGAAGAACCATAAGATAAATAGTAAAGTAAATATTCCTATAAGGAATCTAAAGAATTAGGAGTAACACATATATATCATGATTCTGAAGGTGAATTATGAGGTTCTTGATAATTACAAATTTTATCATAGTCATACTCAATTTCTTTTGCTATCAATCTACAAAAATCTTGACCTTTGATGATTTTAGAAGCTTTAATTTCGAGGCTGTATCCCCAAACTGTTGTGATCCAATGGGCTCTCTTTTCTCAAAGATATTTCTAAACCAGTAAATTTTGAACCGAAGAATACATAACTATTACCTTGATATGGTATTTTAGAACAAATGGTATAAGACTATTAATGGACTTGAAAATGACATATGCTTGTTTTTTGACATCTTTATAATTAAGCTCTGTTCCTTGAAATTTTGAACTAGTAAAGGATATAGGTACATTGACACCCTAGTAATTCTTCTTTGTAAAGACAACTACATATGACAGATCAAAGAAAAAAGTGTAAAGAATAAATTATTCATTATAATTAGAAGAAAGCAAGGCAGAAGCCTACATAATAGATTTTTTAATGGAATTAAAGGTTTTTTTTTTAAATATAATTCCACTTGAATGTAGCAATTTTCTTTATCATATTTTATAAAGGCATCACAATTTGAGAAAAAATAAGAACAACGCACCTTACAAAATTAATTTTCCCAAGAAAGGACTACATGGAATTTTTATTATGTGGAAGTGGAATTTTAGAATTAGCCTTAACTCTAGATGGTTCTATTACAATCCCATTTAGGAAACAATAAATCCTAACAATTCACCTTCTTCTAATGCAAAGATTGATTTCTTAAGATTGTTTTTTAATTCTATATTTTCTACATAATTTAATTATTTTTTAAATGATGTATATGGTTAGATTATTTCCAATAATAAATTTTAATATCATCCAAATAGACTACAACAAATTTATTAATAAAACTTGTAAAAGAAATATCTATGGGTCTTTGAAAGTTTTCTCGAACATTAATTAGTTTGAATGACATTTTTTGGTAGGCGAAGGTGCCACATTTAGTCTGGAATGTTTTTTGATCCTATCATTCAGATCTACTAAAATTTCATTATAAGAAGAAAACCCTTCAAGAAATGACATCAATTCAAATCTAGCCATTAATTGAAGAATATATTCCATAGGACGTAGTGGAAAGTTATATTTTTTAGAAGCCACACTGAAATTTATAAAATCGATGTATATTCTAATATATTTTGTTCTCTTCCTCACTAGGACTAGATTCAAAACCCTTTTTGAATGTCTAATAGGAAAAATATTAGATATCATTTTGGGATTCAACTATGTTTATTCAAGTCAGTTTCAATCTGGGTTTCTAGGTTTGCGTGGATCTTCATTGGATTCTATTGAATTGATTTTATACTAGGAAACATTGGTATTGTATGTTGTACAAGAGATTATTCATAAGTCTTAAGATCATCATATGATCAAGTTAACACATTTTTGTATTGTCTTAAAAGATTTATGAAAATAATTCTTTCACTAGGAGAAAATCCTAGGCCTATATTTACGGTCTGTGGATTTTTCTCAGTGCCTAGTTTAATTATTTCAAATTTCATAGTAGAAATATTCATTTTATAATTAGTGGGAATTTTGAATCTATCCTCAAGGACATAAAAATCTTCTAACTTAACCACAGATCTAGGAATAACGTTTTTTTTTTATATATATAATCTTGCAATGTTCGGATGATTTGTTTAGTTCTTGATCATGAGAGTCCTCATCAATGATAGTGTTATCATAAGTTTACCCCAAAGAAAGGAAATTCATTATTTATTCATCATAATTGAAAACTTGTTAGTTAGACACATTGTCAAGAACATAGGGTCTGAAAATTACCTCTATAGAGTACCTATCTGGACTAAAATATTCAGGTTTTATTAATTTAGAAGCAACATTGGCTAAAAGGTTGTCACCAACATTTTTCAATATAGCAATAGGGGAAAAATATTGAATGTTGAAACATTACCAATCAAGTCCTAGGCTAACTATTGATAATTTTTAAGATGGTTAGAAACCAAATGAACTGTATTCATCACATGTCTAATTACGATTTTGGAATCTCCAAAGACTTTGATGTTATGAAAATTCCTACTTATTGCTTTCCTTAATACGTTTTTTAGTGCTTCATATTCAGTGACATTTTTCACACACTGAAATTATTTCCTACAAACCAGCATGGTTTTCTCCCCATTAAGGTTCTTCAATATATAACCTGCACCTACACCATCATTAGATTTTGATCCATGAAAATAAAATATCTACGTTCAACTATTTACATAATAATTTATAGTGCTATCTACAAATTTTACATCGCACGAGGTATTTTTTTGGGAGTTTTTTTTTATTTGGGAACAAGTAGATGACTAGGGAAATGGGGAACTTTGTGCAGGAAAGTTTATGAAAAAAGAATGCATACAATATTTTCCAATAATATTATTTGTAAAATAGACAGGTTCATTCTCACTGTTGATGTTGGTGATTGTGTGTTTCATGTGATTTTCTCGTTCAACCTTAATTTGGTTTGGTTTACCCTTAAATGGCAATAAAAGATGTGACTAGTCTATTGCAAAATAACCATTCAATTTCTTAGACCAATCACAACTTAAAGGAAATGGGATTCACAAAATTCTTTGTCTTATCAGATGAATAGCATTTCATGGAGAGACCTTCACAAGCTCTTCCTCATCCCCTTACGGAGGTGAAATCAAGGGGTTATTTTCTGGACCCTTATTCGCACAACAATATTTTAAGAAATTGTTGACACCTAATCATTGGGATTGGGTGAACACTTGTAAATAATTTAAATAGTAAATAATGGAAAATAAAGAGCCATTGAGAGGTGAAGTCCAAGATTCACTCCCTCATGTATATAACCGTAAGTAATCTTAATGAATAAACACAACTCATTTGAGGAGTTACCTCTTGGCTTGAGATGGTATAAGAGTCAGCCCCAATTTAGCTTCCCTCTCCTCTTGTAACTCCTATTCACTTGCCATTATTCCCTGCCATCAAGAGAGCATTATCTACTTTCTTCATTGAACAATTTGGTGTGTATGCATATATTGCTCTGGACACTGAAATGAATTGAAGGTGGGACTGTCCAATTGAGCGTTGAGTTAAATCTATTGTTGCGCTGAGGTTGATAAGGTCGTGGTCTATTGTACATTCATTTCTAACCGTATGACCATGAAACCATGGTTCTTAGCGCTTCTGGCATCATTTCCATTGGCATGACAGTTTATATGTGAGTATGATTCATTGGTGCGTTGAATTTAATACTGTGCAAACTGACTTGGTGAAGACTTAACTTGGTATACGCATTGTTTACTTGATGTTGTGTGTTGAATTGTTTTTTTTGGCCCACTTCCTATCTTCCTACTCAATGTGGTAGTACTCCACGATGTGCCTCCTATGTTAATATCCCAACTCATCTAGTAAGAAACCTGAAAGCTCTAGCATGACTCATGAAGAAGAGGAAGAATTGCAATATGGTATATCAAAATTACGAGACCAAGTGCTACAAATTTCACTCTCACAAAAATTAACAGAAGCTAAGATGGATGGCTTAAAACAATGTGTGGAAGATGAGATGGATTGTTTAGAGAATGGCATGGAAGCTAAGATGAATGGCGTGGAAGCCATGATGCATGGTATAGAAGCAAAACTTAAAGGCAACATGGAATATTTGAAGATAGATTTGACAACGTTGCTACAATAAATGCTTACTAATGACGAAAGGGTAGTAAAGGAAACTTATGATGAGAAAAAAATAAATGTTAATCATGATATCATAGACTCTAACATTGGATTGAAGACCCACCGCATTCCAAAAATTGATATGAAGAAGTTTGATGGCAAGGATCCCGTAACATGGATACTACAGATAGAGCAATATTTTGACCTTCGTAATGTGCAAAACACACGAAAGTTACACATTGAAACTTTATATTTGGAACCCAATCAGTTTGTATGGTATCAATGGCTTTGCTCTCGTAAACAAATTGTCACCTGGGAAATTTTTGTGGAAGATATGATAGCACATTATGAGGATATAAAAAGCAATACCTTTTTTAGCCAATTGATAAATCTCAAACACAAAGGTTCAATGGTGGAGCACATTGATGACTTCCAAAAATTGAATATAACGGTAAAAGATATTCCATAAAGAATACGATTGATGTGTTCATAGGGACATTAAAGGATAACATCCAACATCAGGTTCACATTTGGGAACCTGATTCATTGGAGGAGGCCTTCAAGTTGGCAAGAAAAATTGAAAGAAAATTTATGGAAATAAGGAAGCCTACCAATCACAACTATAAATATGGAAGTGTTGTTGCCCCTAGCCTTCCACAACCTACAAGATTGACACAACAACAATTGGAAGAAAAAGGAGAAAAAGGGATTTGTTACAGTAGTGATAGAAAATACATTAATGGTCATAAGTGTGCTAAGAATAAATTATTTTACATAGATTGTGAAGAGGAAGAATAAAAGGAAAAAGAAACATCAAAAGAAGAGGATACACACTAGGAAAAAAGCCTAGATAAAGAAGAAGTGAATTCAACCATAATTGGCCGAAATAACCACTCCTCAAACTATCAAGATAGAAGGACATATCAAGAAGAAAAAGGTAATAGTTTTGATTGATTCAGGTAGTACCAATAATTTTATTCATTTTAAGATAGGGAAGGAATGGAATTTCTTCCTATATCCAACACCAGAGTGTCAAGTAATGGTTGAAAATGGAATAACCATAAATTTCTCTAGAAAGTGCCATAATATCAAGCTATCCATGGGAGAATATGTGTTGAATAGTCCAATTCTTTCCATTCTAATGGGTGGGGCTGATGTTGTACTAGGAGCCCAATGGCTACAATATTTGGGTACGATAGCTTTTAATTTTCAATAAAGTTTCTTGAATTTTTTTTGGAAGGAAAGGAAGTTGAATTAAGGGGTATCACAAGGAAACCGGGAAAGATAATCAACTCTAACATTATGACAAAGCTTCTAAAGAAATAACGGTGTGGCGTAATTGCACAATTATGTTTACTAGAGGTTTCCACGCCCTCTCTAGAGGTTCCCACGTCGAAATCATCTATTTCTCCAGATCTCCAAAAAAAAATAGACAATCATTCCAAGGCATTTGAGACTCCCAAAGTCCTCCCACCTATTTGTGATCATGATCATGCTATTCATTTGATTCTAGGAAGTGTTCCTCCAAACATCAGGCCTTACAGATATCCCTATTCCCCAAGGAGTGAATTTGAACGTATGGTTGCAGAAATGCCAGAGGCTATTATAATTCAACCTCATCAAAGTTCTTTCTCTGCTCTAGTAGTATTGGTGCACAAGAAGGATGGATCATGGCGCATGTGTTCGGAATATAGGGAGCTCAACAAGCTCACTACTAAAGACAAATTTCCCATTCCTATCATTGATGAATTATTGGATGAATTGCATGGAGCACTTTACTTCACCAAGTTGGACCTTCATTCAGAATATCATCAAATCATAATGAAGACTGAAGACAATCTGAAAACAACATTTAGAACTCATAAGGGTCATTATGAATTTTTGGTCATGCCTCTTGGCCTTATGAGTGCACCTTCTAAATTTCAAGGTTTGATGAATTCCATTTTCAAAACCTTCCTTAGAAAATTTGTATTAGTATTTTTTGATGATATGCTAATCAACAGCAAGCCTTGGAAGGATCATGTTCAACATGTTGATAGAGTTCTCAAACTATTGGAGGAGAAAAAATTATATGAAAAAACCTCCAAATGTTTTTTTGGAGTACAAGAGGTGGAATATTTGGGTCATATTGTATCTCATAAAGGTGTTAAGGTAGACCCTAACAAAATTAAATCCATTAAGGAATGGAAAATCCCCACGTCCATAAAGAATCTGCGAGGATTTCTTAGGTTGACAGGGTATTATTGCAAGTTTGTTAAGAATTATGGGAGAATAGCAGCACTTCTAACAACATTATTGAAGAAATATGCATTTTCTTCAACTCTGGAAGCAACGAAAGCCTTTGAACATATTAAAGAGGAAATGTGCCAAGCACTGGTCTTAGCTACTCCAGACTTCACAAAAATCTTTATTGTAGAATGTGATGCCTCAGGAAATGGAATTGGTGTTGTTTTAATTCAAGAAGAATGACCCATTGCTTTAGAAATATGTCCAGTCAAAGGAAATTATTTACACAAATCTATTTATGAGAAGGACAATACTACATGCACTTAAAAAATGGCGACCTTACCTAATGGGAAGACACTTCAAGGTAAAAGCAGATCATGATAGTCTTAAATACTTTTTAGAAGAAATATTATCTTTAGAAGAGCATAAAAAATGGGTCACAAAGATGTTGGGTTATGACTTTGAAATCATATACAAAAACGGGAATAAAAATGTTGTTGTAGATGAGCTCTCAAGAAAGGATGAGGATGTGGAAGCATTTCTTTACTCCATTTCTATTATCCAACTAGATTGGGTAAATGAAGCAAGGGATGAATGTAAGAATGATGAAGGAGTGTGGGAACTCATTAAAAAGTTACAACAAGACCCCAGTACATATGATACATTTAGTTTGAAAAAGGATTCATTATGGTACAAAGATCGCTTATACCTCTATAAGAATGCCCGACTCAAACAACAGATTCTTATGTAATTTCACACCTCTCCCTTAGGAGGGCACTTAGGATTTTTGAAAACTTACCACATGGTTAAGAAGGAATTCTTTTGGGATTGTCTCAAATCTAATATTCAAAATTTTGAGGCAAAGTGTTTGGTTTTCCAACAAAATAAAGTTGAAATAGTTAATACCTCGAGACTGTTACAACCTTTATCCATTTGAAGTCAATGTTGGGAGGAGGTTTCAATGGATTTTATCATAGGTTTACCCAAGTTTGAAGGCAAGAGTGTCATCATGGTGGTAGTTGATATACTTACCAAGTATTCACACTTCTGTGCATTATCTCATCCCTTTAAAGCCAATACAATTGCTACTGCACTTATGGAAACAATTCAAAAGCTACATGGAAACCCAAAGATTATTGTAAGTGACAAAGATCCCATTTTCATTGGAAATTTTTGGATAGTTTTATTTTCTTGTCTGGGTACTCAATTAGATCATAGATCATCGTATCATCCTGAATCTAATGGGGAGAATAGAGATAGTGAACAAATGTTTGGAAGGATATATTTGTTGCTTTGTATCTGATAAATAGACACAATGGTTCAAATGGTTGCCTCTGGTTGAATGGTGGTATAACACTTCCTTCCATATTGCAGCAAAAATGACCCCATTTATGGAAATTTATGGATATCATCCACCGTCCATCACATCATATTTAAGAGAAAATTATAAGGTTCAAACAGTGGACGATCACATCGAGGATCAACAACAAGTTCCCCAACTCTTAAAGGATAACCTCACTTTGGCATAAAATAGAATGAAACAATAGAAAATCAACACCACAACAAAAGAAATTTTGATGTAGGTGACTGGGTATTTCTACGGCTACAACCATACAAAAAAAATTCCCTCAAGCAAGATAAGAAGGATAATAAATTATCACCAAAGTATTATGGTCCATAAAAGGTGTTGTAAAAGATTGGTACTATTGCATACAAATCAGAGCTTCCTACAACTTCTTGAGTGTACCTAGTTTTCCATGTTTCATGCTTAAAGAAGGTTATAAGTGACAAGCTCCAAGTTCAAACAATATTTCCAGAACTTGATGAGGAAGGAAAAATCATATTGGAACTTGAAGCAATCATAGAAACAAGAACTTGACAACTACAAAATTGACCAATTTCATAGTATCTCATCAAGTGGAAGAACTTACCTAATGAATATTCCACATGGGAGGATGAGAACTTTATACAGAGACATCCGTAACTACTTAAGAATTGAGGACAACATTTTTCTAAATGAGAGGGGCATGTTAGGCCCCTATAATACTAGTGTATTCCCTTATTATTATTGTCATTTTAGCCC
The DNA here is from genome assembly GCA_000404065.3 of Pinus taeda. Classification (NCBI taxonomy): domain Eukaryota; kingdom Viridiplantae; phylum Streptophyta; class Pinopsida; order Pinales; family Pinaceae; genus Pinus; species Pinus taeda. The sequence continues at coordinate 55,819 of APFE030959873.1, forward strand.
CTTATTGTTATTTTTGTGCCCATGTTGTCCCCATATTGTTATTATTTTTCCACATAGAATCCCACTATTGTTATTGTTATGCCCTTACATTATTATTGTTATGTCTACTTTGACTATCTTGTGACCCCTTAGAATTCAATATATAGAAAGGAGGCCTTGTCATTTGTATCATCCATGAATTGTTCATTTGTGTAATGTAAAGGAGGTTTCCCCCTTGAAGAGGCTGATTTTGAAGTCGTTTCTCTAATTTTCTTCTATTTTGTGGGTTTGTTTCATAATAGGTTCTCACTGAGAAGCAGGACTATCTTGAGTGGTCTCAAAAGATAAAAAACACCCTTATTTTCAATGAGTTGTGGAAAGGAGTTTGTGTAGGAGAAGGAGATAATGAACCTTCAAAGCCTACCTTAATAAATGAATTCTCCATTTGGGGAAACAAGAATGGCAAGGCCTATCCTTGATTGCTGCATCTATAAATGAAGTGGTGAGTCACCATATTTCACCATTTTCAAATGATTTTGAAGCCTTACATAAGTTGAAGGAACTCTATGACTTACACTTTGTGCTTGAAGTTTTCCAATTCATGATTAAATTGTTCAGTCTTGAATTACAAAATGATGGTCCTCTTGCTCTAACATCAGAAGTAAATCTATTATGCATGATATCAATGCCACTAATGTTGAAGTAGACATTCCTCTAATATATTTTTTCAAGGAAATTTATCCCACTTATTCAAATTATCTTGAGTCATGGAAAGAAAATGGAAACCTCAAAGAGATTACCTTTGACTCCTCAGTATTTTTAAGAAGATGTGTGTCTTGAACATAGAGAGAATAATCAAGCTCAAGATTCTTCCAAAGAAATAGGTGGTTGAATAGGAAGAGGAAGAACAAATTACTGAGGCAGGAGGGAAGACACTGTCAAGGAGAAAAATCTGATATTCATTGCATACGTTTCAATAGAGATGGATCACATGATGCGTCCACATGAAAGTTGCCTTGGGATAGAATTGAGTAGGAAATAAACAAACCCAAAGGTAAAACCAATGACAAAGAGAAAGGTAAAACACCTCAATCCACTCACTATGTTGTGGCACATTGTAATATTGGAGTAAATGAAGACTTGTTTAATGCTTCACTTGCTTCTTGGAAAAATGATTGGTTGCTTGATTTAGGAGAAACTTGCCACATGAATTTCAGATTTTCTTTTTTTGAAGAATTTACTAACAGTGTTGATGGAGAAATGTACTTTGTAAACAAATGAAAACTCAAGCTATCAGGGCTTGGCACAATCAACCTCAAATTGCCTAGTCTTCTAGACTTTCTTCTGCATGATGTTTTATATCTCCCATAGCTGAGGAGAAACTTGTTGTCCTTGTTCCACATCTTGCAGCAAGGGCACTCCATTCATACATTTGATGGCAAGGTTGAGGTGGTAAAATCATCATATCACTCACTTGTCATGATGGGGATAGAAGAAGAAATACTTCTCAAGTTGCAAGGTACCACTGCTCATGCACACAATTTCTCATACATTGCTCATTATGATGAAGGTAAATTTCCATCAAGTCTATTATGGCATGCTAGATTTGAACACTTGAACTATGATAACCTTCACTTGTTGAAGAAAAATGGTGTTACTAGTTTTCCTACAATTCCTAGGAAACTTAAGCAATGTGATGCTTGCATTCTAGGAAAGCATGGTAAACAATCTTTTCATGATTCACATTCTAGAGCACATAGAAAAATTGAACTCATTCATTCATATTTATGCGGTCCAATGTTTGTTACTTATGAAAATGGAAATAAATATATGATGACATTTATTGATGACTACACTAGAATGTGCTGGGTTTATTTATTGAAGAACAAATCAGATGCTTTTCAAACATTCAAGAAATTTCATACATGGATTGAAAATGATGCATGTATGAAAATGATGCACAATCTCATATTGGCTCTATTCACACTAATAATGAAAAAGGATACACTTCAAATGATTTTCAAACTATCTTCGCCAGCATAGGATCAAACATCAAACAATTGTGCCTTATAATCTCCAACAGAATAGAGTAGTTGAAAGAATGAATAGGGAAATCTTAAATATGGCACATTCCATGATGTTTTTCAAGAATGTAAAATTGTTGTTTTGGGTTGATGCAATTCTATGTGTTGCATATGTAAATAATAGATGTCCATCTAATGGCATTAGAAACAAGACTCCTTATTAAATGTGGTATGGCTACATTCCTTCGGTAAGCATCTCAAGGTATTTGATTCCACCTATTATTCCTTGTGGTGAGCTCCAGTATTGTAGCAACAATGCTACAACTCCTGAGGCTTCCTGTCTCTCATTTTATCAACCCGGTTGTTCGTACAAACTTGGAAGCGACGGTGCTATATGCACAAGTACTAGCTCTTGTCGCATCTGTCACTTGGTTAGCTGGCACAAGTCCGCTAGGGCTCAAGCCAACTTCTATAGGCTCACAGAAGAAGCTTTATCAATGATGGACGAAAGCTAGCTCAAAGGAGACTAAGCTAATTGACAAAAATGAACTAAAAGTAAATCAAAGCATGTAACACTAGGAAACCCTAATTTGACTAGTCCAATCTCTGTAAAGCAATGAGGATGAGTAATACTTCTACCAATGCTGCTACTACATCTAACAAGTGGAAATGCATGGATCTAAACTATTGACATTGTAAAAGACATGTTTTTATACTTTTTCATTAAGTAGGTGGAGTGATTGTGATTTGTTTACTGATTAGGGTTTGATTGTGCAGATTGGATGGAGAAGGAAGGAAAGCGTGGGACAAGTTGGGGAGGCTAGGTGAGGTCCCTATGGACCCTTGGCATTCATCCACAGAGGTTTTCCACATTCAGAAGCTTAGCAACCGCGGGAAAGACCTCCTACAGGATGTCTGCAGGGGATTCTACAGGAAACTCAGGGTTTTCTACAGGATGTCTCTGAATTGCTACAGGATGTCTCTGAATTGCTACAGGATGGTCTACCGTGGAGGACTGAGGTGAGGGAAAGATGATGGACGGGTAGGAAGGGATGTGAGAGATAGGGTTCAGGCTGGTGATGGCTCAGGAATGGAAGGATGAGATGGGAAACAGGTGTAGGGAGTGTGTTGGAGTGATGTATGTGAAAGGTCAAGGGATGAAGCTACGTGAGGATTAGGAGATGTTTAGGAAAGGGCAGAACGCAGTGTAAGTCAAAGAAACGTGGTTGCATGCAAGGTCAAAACAGAAAGGATGGTAATGAAATGAGATGGAGGAGAGTGTAAATGAAACAAATGACCCAAAACTATTTATCAAACCGGAAAGGCATCAACCTACACTAAGTGTACCGTGATTTTATTGAACAGTGATCCAAAACGCAAGGAGAAATACGTATGGGTGTGATGAAGAGATGTGTGGTTCGTGTAAATGACAAGGAAGCATCTAAATCCAAATCATAACTGTGTAAACCAAATTCATGCGTGTTTTTGGTGGTCGGCTATGGACTGCACCACAATCTTCAAACGAGATGGCAGTGAGCCTTAACAACCGATTTTGCTGGAGCTCCAAGGGATGTTATGTATCCTTTGCTACACTAAGCAAGTGGAAGTAATTGTACCATAAACAAAATCTATCTAACTCATAAGAAAATCGAATTACAAGATTGCCATTCAAATTGCATGTGCAAATGAAACTTAAAGTGCTGGAAAAGAAATAAAAACAATACTACAACAGAGGGGATCTATGGCTCTCAGGTTGGGCCCTAACCTGAGAGCTATAGTCTCCTAATAAAACTCAGGAATCGATCACAAATTGTCCTCTTTATTCATACTTCAATGTCATGCCAAACTGGCTTACAGCAAAAAGGAAAACAAACTGGACTGATTCCAAAATGATATGATAACC
>APFE030959890.1:0-14279 GCA_000404065.3 Pinus taeda
AAGGATGAGGATGTGGAAGAATTGTTTTGTGCTATTTCTATTATCCAATGAGATTGGATAAACGAAGCAAGGGATGAATGGAAGAAGGACAAAGAAGTATGGCCACTTATTCAAATGTTGCAAAAGATCCCAATTCAAACAATATTGCCAGAAATTGAAGAGGAAGGAAAAATCATATTGGAACCTGGAGCAGTCACAGAAACAAGAACCCGACAACTATGAAATCGATCAATTTCAGAGCATTTCATTAAGTGGAAGAACTTACCTGCTGAAGATTCCACATGGGAGGACAAGAATTTTATACAGAAGCATCAGGAACTACTCAAGTGTTGAGGACAACACTTTTTGAAGGACAGGGGCATGTTAGGCCCGTATACTACTAGTGTAACCCCTTATTGTTATTAGTACAACCCCCTTATTATATGGTTGTACCCATGTAGTGCCCATATTGTTACTATTGTGCCCCATAGAAGCCCACTATTGTTATTATCGTGCCCTTACATTATTATTGTTATGTTGGCTCTGATTATATTATGACCACTTAGACTCCTATATATAGAAAGGAGGTCTTTTCATTTGCATCATCCAAGAATTGTTCATTTGTGTAATGGAGGTTGCCCCCTCGAAGAGACTGAATTCTAAGGTGTTGATCTATCTTTTCTATCTTTTTGTGAGTTGGTTTCATAACAAAAGGTATTATAAGACATCAATATTATCACCCTTAGTTATAAGTAATCAAGTAACATAATTTCATTGATATTACAACCCGGTATGAAATAATCCTCCTTGAAATGAGGCAAATTTCCCCTCCAAAATACCTCAAAAAGTGGATCTGGTTCCCAACACTAGGAATCTTCATTTAATGACAGGGAAAACATCCCTATATTTTCTCAATCAATGGAGCTATAGAATTTTTTCAATAATTTCATTATATCTTATTCATTTATTATCCAATACTGGTCCATCCTGTAGGAGGGTGAAAGTCCTTATATTATATGAGTCACAAATTACTCAATATTCTACAAAAATAAATAATATTAGTAACATAATATCCAATTATCTCTAAACCTTTCTAAGAACATATTAAAGTTAAAAAACCATTATTAAGTATAGAAGAAGAGCTTTAATATAGCCTTTATGTGCCAAAGAAAGGTTATATGGACCTTAATTTGTGTCTAATTTGGAGGCCCATCATACCCCCTACTGAAACTATTTCTCATCCTTTGAGCAACATATCCATCTTCTTGCCATGTTGTTCTTCATGCAATTCTCTTCCTCAGCTAATTGGTCTTTGGGGAAAATGCCATATGACTTAGATGGTTGCCCACATTGGATTTCCTTCATGGAAAAACTTTCCATGGTGACAAGTTGTGCCTCCTTTCCCTATAGTTTCTTTCCCAACCTCTCGTTTTCTACCTGTAGTTGCTCCTTCATGATTGATTCCTTTAGCCTCAAACCAACCAATTCCTTACCCATTGGTTACACCTTTTCCTCCACGAGGCCCACATCCTCTAATTTCTTGGATATTAAAATTTGTATCCACTAGTGAGTTCTGCCTCTCTCTTTTTCTAACTCAAATAGGAGGGGAATTGCAAACTTTGTAGGTGTAATTCTTCCCCCTTCAATAAATTTGTAATAGGATAGAATACAAAGATATGGAGTGGGATCTTGGATTCCTTGTGGGCCTTCTCCCTCCTCTTGAGTTTCTGTTGTCCCTTCCTGTAGCACTTTTTCTTCATCTTGTAGCAACTTTGTTCTTTGTTGTAGAAATTATGTTCCTTCCTATATCAACTATGTTTTCTCCTATACCAGAGCTCTATTTTCAGCCTTTCCATTTCCTTTCTTCCCAAGGCTCTAGAGGTTGTTCTACACAAAACTTGTCTTCCTGTAGCACTCTACTAGCTTCCTGTAGCAGTCTATTATGGTCTTGTAGCATCTTGTTCTGGTCTTGTAGCACAAAATCTGAATCCTGTAGCAACTAATCTTTGCATGCCAAGAGGTAGTGGGTGGATATCTGAATGATAGAACACATGGCTTAGTAACCCCTGAACTGGACTATGTTTTGCGGTAAAGCTGGATTTTGTGTTTCCTTGGTGGGCCTAGGATTCCTCGACAAGTGAATGGTAGGATATACGGTAAATCCTAGAGGTGGATTTCTCTCTGTTGGGCCTAGTAATCTTGGGTTGGGATATGCAGTAAAACCTGGAGAGTGGGTCTCAGTTTCGGGCCTAGTGATCTGATGTGGATTGTAGTAAAGCCTAAGCGATTAGGAGACAGGAAAATTCCTCATGGTGTAGATGGAGAAATATGGTGGCATCCATGCTTGTTTTTGCCTAGTGATCTGGTGGAGATCTTGGTAAATCTTGTTATTACCTGTTCATTGTATTGGCCTAGTGATCTAGGATGGATTACGATAAAGCCTCGTTTCTATTGATGAGGGTGAAGTGGTTTAGCCTTGGGATGCCCTGGTTGGTTCTTTCAGTTTGAGTCCACAATCATGCTTAGAATATGGCATGGGGCTGAATGGATGAAGAGAGATTTCGATCATCCATTCTATGGTTGGGTGGAACGTTGTAGTCCCATCCCAGGTTTGGATTTTACATCATCAATATGCGGTTATTTCTCCTTGTATTTCTATCTGTATTATATTGGTTTATATGTGGATCATATGGTTGTGATTTCCTTGGTATTTCTACTGCTATTATGTTGGTTTTGTATATATTTTATTACAGTGATGGTGTATGGTTCTCCTCATGTTTTTATTTTTAAATGAATGGACAATGTATCTATGACCTAATATATGATAATGAAGAAAATGATACAAGGGAACAATGCTTCTTAGCGATTCACAGATAAATATGAGGCTCCTATGTTTAAATCTATTGTTTACACCTATAGATTACATATTTGTGATAAGTTTGATGAAATTCCTATCATGGCTAGTAGGGGTCTAGTTAAAGGTTTGTTTAAGTATTTGCATTTGCATCATTTTTTCCTTGTTATCTTTCTATTCTGAAGGTGTCATTTAGTTATGCGCGGTGACCTGGGCTCTGGGCTTAAAAAAGTGGCTCAAATCCTGGGGATGATGGCACAACATTGAGAAAAATAGTCACTGGACGCTAGCATACCTTGTCATGAGAGCATCCAGAGCCTTCGAGACGCTGTCAGGTCCATATCATGGGAGCATCGGGGGTCAAGTGGTCTAAAACCTCAATGGGACTGAGGGGCTGATTACCAAAAATGTTGGGATGGTTCTTAGGAGTTTTGTATCTGATTTGTAGGGTTTGTATGTTGCGTTTCCTTCGATTCCTCTTCCTTAAGGTCAAATAGGAGGTTGAATCCAATCACAGTAGCCTCTCGTCACATGTTTACCTCGATTGGGCGGTTACTTGTGTAGATGTGAGAATAGGGTGTTACAGAGTGGTATCAGAGCATGGTTCACCCCTTGGACTCGATGGGCGATGTATTGGTCATGCATTCATGTCAGTTGAATATTTGTTTATTATTCTTGTAGTCCATGTGCATGTTGCACTTATATGGTGTTCATTATAGTTGTAGTGATGTCTCCATGTGAAGGTTGATGGTGTTGTTTTGGAATGTGTCGTCATGGGTGTATGGTTGTATATGTCTTTTTTATGCATGTTAGTGTCTATATGTTTTTATGCATGCATTTTCATCGTTATAGTTATGCATGTATAGTAGGTCAAACATGCATTGTGAGGTCATTGTATTAATATTAGATCATCATGATGTTATTGGTATGCTATGATGCTAATGAGTTGGTTGAGATAAAGAAGGAGATGTGGATCATTAAAGTGAAGTTGCAACATTAGATCTCGAGGCAAGAGCATGTCATCATACATTTTTGCATGTTGGGCATGCATGTATGTTAGTTAGCAAATTCTTATATGCATTAGGTTTATATACATTAGGTTTATGTACATGTCTATTGATGTTATGGTTACATACACGATAGATGTTACTTGATTAGTGTAGTTATATGCACATGTCAGATAGTCATGAGTGGAAGTAGCATGTGGTTGTATGCATTGCTCTTGTTGTTTTATGTTAGATAACTTGATGATTATGTTATATGTTGTTGAGGAGTATGTTATAGGCTAATGTGTTGTTGTTATATGATAGTTAGATTGATGATTAGGTTATATATTGTTGATGAGCATGATATATAACTTCTTGTTATTATATGATAGTAATTTGGTGATTAGAGTTATTACATTAAGATCTTGATGTTATGTGTACCATACTAATTTGGATTGGTCTATGCAAATGGTTAGGGTTATGACATTCAGGTATGAGTTGTGATATAATGTCATACTAATCTAGACTGAACGTGCATATGTGATTATTATGTATATATGATATTTGTTTATGATTTTATGATGTGAACATGTTAGTTAGTTATTGTTATGGATATTATGATCTTATTTTTGTTTGATTTGATGTGTTGTGAAGATATATCATGCTAACTAGATTGATTGTGCAAAGAAGATAGCTTCCCCTGAGATACATTAAGGTATGAGCTTTCTTATGCCGTCTACTTTATTCTTGAATGTTTGATTATGTTGTCTATTTGGTGTTTGATATTTTCTGTCTATTATGTCATCCATATCTTGTTGAATGTTTGATTAGTTACATGATATTGGTATGTGTTCAAAGGATCTTATTTTAAGATGATTGTACTAACACATATGTGTTGAGACAGTTGATATGTACTTGAGTGTAGTAGGTGATAGTTGCAACATTATGTCTAAAGACTATGAGTTGGCTATGGATATGACATGATTGTTAGTCTTGGTAAAGGTTGATTGAAAATTGATAGATATGATTGTCTTGATATTTGGAACACGTGGTTGAGATGTGTGAGAAGTTGCAGGAAACATGCTTGGTATTAGCGTGACAAGGTAACAATTGATGTTTTTATATAAATAATAGTTGGGTGATGTGATAGTACATAGCAAGCTTTGATTGCAACAAGGTAGAAAGGTAAAAGAAAGGAATTGGGCAATAATTCCTTTAGCTATGTTTGGAAACCCTAATTCCAAATGAATGACCAATTTGCATACAAGAAGTCTTCTTAACCTTAATGTTGTGTGACATTATGTGGATATGTGTTAGATTCATGAACTTGTATTTGACGGGTATATTAGCTACTCTCTAGTTACATGTGGATCTGTCAAGGAATTGGAGTCCCTTGAGAGATGATGTGTATGTGTTCAGTTGCAAGCCATGTGCTTGGCACAACAAGGCAAGGTAACGAGTGTATTTTTATGTTTATTTAAGCATTGACAGTTATGTGTTGATGGAAGTATGATGCAAGGGGTTGCATGGAAAATAAATTGTGATGGAATCTTGAAGAAGGCTCAGGTTGAGTTTTCCCTAGGAAGTACTAGGAACCATGGGGATTAAGTCATGTTGTTTGTGATTAGTCTTGTTCTTTTGGTATTTTTTTGATTTGTTCTTCTTGATTGCAGTTTTATTTATGTCTTGTGTAAGGCCATGCCACTTTGGTTGTGGTGTCGTGTTGTTGTTGGTTTTCCATGTTTTTGTTCCTGTTTGTTTCTTGTCTTACCTTTTAAGTTTTGAGCCTTGGGAATTGGTTGGGAAAGAGGAAACTTAATGGAACTTGGGGAGAGCTATGTGGTACCCAAAAGGTAAGATAAGACCTAGATGAAGCTTGGTGCATGTATAAGGATAGTTGAAGGCAAGAGTATGACAACTAGTTGGATTGGTTGGGTCCATTGGTCTAAATGGATGATGACATTACAATCATGAGCAAGGTAATCAAGAAAGGTGAAGTAAATATATTTGAGGCTTCAGATGCCTTAGCTACGTTGGAAATTGTTGTTATCGATGTTGTACATGCGTTGCATGGATAAAGAAAGTTCTCTTAACCTTGACCTTGTGATATCTAGTAATTACGTTGTGAGCATGATTGTGTCGATATTTATATATGTATATATGTATGTATGCATGTATGTATGTATGCATGTCCACGTATAAGAGGATCATGATTGTTTTATGATATATATATATTAATATATTATTATATATCTGTGTGTGTGTCATTTTCTGGCAGGGTTGTCATGGATCATTCTTTTAGAGGAATGATTGCTTATGCAGGTGAATGTCATGAAGAGATTATTGTTTCATGAGGAATCAAGTGGGAAGAGTATCCTGACATATCTCTGAGGTTAGTATCATGTGGATATGAGTTGATATTATCTGATTATACCATGTCTATGTTTATGTTATGGACAGGCTAATGTTGAGAGATACATCAGCGAAACGAAAACAACATGATGTGCAACATGCTAGGAATAAACATGGATGGTGAAGAGACTTGGAAGCAAGGTTACTTGGTAGAGACAATGTGGTTTTGGATGTGTGGTACCATTATTGTGCATATGTTGTGTATGTTGTACATGTTGCATCTGTGATGTTGTGCACACCCATTGTTGTGTGTATATAGTGTGTGTGTGTACATGTTGTTTATGCCATGCTATGTATAGGGTGCTAGAGATGGTGTTGTGTGAATATTACATTTGAAATGCTCGGTATAGATGTTGGGATGTACATGTTGGATATGTGGTGTTGTGTACATGCAGTATTATGAGCATGATGGATATGCAACATTGTGTGCATATGGTGTTATGTGCATGTCAGATATGCAATGTTGTGTACAAATGATGCTATGCACATGTTGGATATGCATTGCTATGTACACGTGGTGTTGTGTGCATGTTGTACATGTGGTGTTATACACATATGGTGTTGTGTGTATGATTGTATAAGTGATGTTGTGTGCATGTGGTGTTTTGTACATGTTGTACAAGTGGCACTATGTGTAGGTGGTGTTGTGTACATGTTGTGCAGGTGGTACTATGTACATGTGGTATTGTGTACACTTTGTACAGGTGGTGTGGTGTACATGTGGCATTGTGTACAGATTGTGCAGGTAGTGTTGTGTACATGTGATGTTGTGCACAAGTCGTGCAGGTGGTGCTATGTACATGTTGTACCGATGGTAATGGTGTACATGTAGTATTGTGTGCATGTCGTATATGTTGTATTGCGAGCATGCGATACTATGTATGTGCATTGTGTAGTCACAATATCATGACATGTGTATTTGTTGTGTTGTGCTCTGTGTACATATATGTGTTGTGTTGTACATCAAGTGTAGGTATATGCATTGTGTTGTGTTGTACATCAGGTGTAGGTATATGCATTGTGTTGTGGTGTGCATCATATGTAGGAGTATGTATTGTGTTGTGTTGTACATTGGGTGTATATGTATGTGTGACATGTTAAGTGTAGTTGCATGTATCACATGGTTTTGTATGTCGTGTGTGGTTGTATGTGTGTGATGCACACTATGTGTATGTGCACATGGTTGAGGAGAAGGAACTAGGTGTTTTTTAGGTGTGGCAATTGACCCGGTGTGCGTATGGAATAAAGACAAAGGTATAAGTTAAAGATTGATCAAAGAATAAGTATCAATGTTTTATTTCAATTTTATTATGCATGTGATTTGTGATTTTTATCTATGATGGTTGTGTTTTGAGCTAACCAGATGTGATATGTTTATTCATGATGATTTGATCAAACACTTAGTTGAATGGTTGTGATAGGAAGTAAATAGGATTGCAAGTAGCTTATTATGAGCTACCCATGAGGTATGATGTGAATTTATTTCAATTTATTTTAAATATAATGGAAGTTATGTACTTGGTATAGGAAGCATGGAAATTCCTGGTTAGGTGGTTGAAAATGACTGTAAGGATTAGAAACATTAGGAAAAGGAACTTGAGCAAGAAGCAATATGTTGGTAAAGCACTTCAGGAGCAGGACAATTGTGGGACACTGGTACTCAATAGCGTCCATTGATTTCCATGAGCATGCTATGACCGGTACAATGGTTTGAGGTAGGTATATGCCTTGGTTATTTGAATTTACAATGCGAGGAAGCCTTTGCCAAGGGATGGATTTCCTGGGATAAGGGATGTCAGGGAACTTGGAAGGTGAGTGACTGCATGGAAGAGGGTGACCAGATTACCCAAGGGATTATGTAGCAGAGAAGGGAAGGTGAGAGATGGATTTTTTTGTCATTATCCTTTCTAGATGGAATCAGATGCACATTGTGAGTTCACCTTGGGACAATGAGTTAATAATTGTTCACTGAGAGGAAAAGTGGCACAAGATTGTAGCGCTAGACATTGGATGCAAATTTGTCCTTGCAATGCATTTTGTACTTCCTAGGAAGGAGGTGAATCCTGGTATTACTTTGAGGATGGAGGTGTAAGCCTCTGGATTCCCTTGTTGCAGATGCAAGCATTGTATCATTTTATTTGCTAGTTGAGCGAATGTGCATATGTGTGTATTATTGTAAATACTGTAATGAGTTGTGTTATAAATCTCCAATAAACAGTATGTTTGTCATGTTTTAGCAGATGGTCATTGTAAATACTGCAACGAGCTATTTTATAAATCTCCATGGACAATATGTTTTTTTGTTAGAAGTCTTATTGGTTATAGGTGTCATTGAACACCAAGGGTGGTGTTCCTCCAAGGGGGAGGGTTCTGTAATAGCCCTAGTTAAAAATCCTTGTAAAAAAAATTTAAGATCGCAGTATATGTATTCCAAGCTGAGTGGTGGGAAAAACATCCAAGTGGGTGTTCATTTCAGTGATTATGGTTAAAGGAAATTGGCAAAGGCAATGGAAAAGTCTTTGGAAAGGAAAAATGGCATTTTGGCACATCTATTTATGAAAATAATGGAAATTAGGAGAATAAGAAGGTGAAAGGTCACAGGTGGCATGTGAGGAGGAAATTGAAGGAAAATAATAGAAAATTAATAAAATAGAGGCTTCATTGATCAAAAGGATTTTGAGCATCAGATGGCAAAATTTTTCTCAAGTTTTGCATTGGATCAAGAAAGGAAAAGAAGGAAGGAGCAAGCAAGGAAGAGCAAGATCAGGCAGCTACAACATGATTATTTACATGTATCGATTTGAATGTGTGTTTTCCTTGCTAGATTTTGCATGCATGGTATTGCATGTGGTTCTTTCTTGTTATGCCATGGGGTTTTCCAGGTGTGACAGTGTTTTCATCGTAGTGTTTCCATTTCTGGATAACCATGGTATGATGGGGTTCTCATGTTTTGGTTGAGCTAGATTGTCGGATGGATTCGAAGCTAAGTGAGGTGGATCTCTGAATGATAGATCACATGTCCTAGTAATCCCTGAACTGGACTATGGGTTGCAGTAAAGGCAAATTTTTTGTTTCCTCGGTGGACCTAGGAATCCTCAATTAGTGAATGACAGGATATACGGTAAAGCATAGAGGTGGATTGCTCTCCGTTGGGCCTGGTAATCTCGATTTGGGATATACAGTAAATCATGGAGAGTGGGTCTCGGTTTAGGCCCTAGTGATCTTGTGTTGATTGCAGTAAAGCCTGAGAGACTAGGAGATAGTAAAAATCTTCGCGGTGTAGGTGGAGAAATATCATGCAATCCATGCTTGTTTTGGCCTAGTGATCTGGAGGAGATCATGGTAAAGCTTGTTATTACATGTTCATTGTATTGGCCTAATGATCTAAGATATATCACGGTAAAGCTTGGTTTCTATTGATGTGGGTGAGGTGGTTTACCCTCGAGATGCCTTGGTTGGTTCTTTCAGTTTCAGTCCCACATTCATGCGTGGAATATGGCACGAGGGTGAATGGCTAAAGAGAGACTTGGCTCAACCATGCTATGGTTGGTTGGAATGTGAAAGTCCCATCTCGGGTTTGTATTTTGCATCATCAATATGAAGTTATTTCTCCTTGTATTTCTATGAGTATTATACTAGTTTATATGTGGATCATATGGTTGTGATTTTCTTAGTATTTATGTTGCTATTATGTTGGTTATGTATATGCTTTATGACAATGATGATGTATATTTCTCCTCATGTTTTTATTTTTAAATGAATGGAAAATGTATCTATGACGTAATATATGATAATGTATCAAATGATATAAGGGAACAATGCTTCTTAGTGATTATCAAATAATTATGATACCCCTATGCTTAAATCTATTGTTTACACCTGCAGGTTACATATTTGTGATATGTTTGACGAAATGCCTGTCACGGATAATAGGGGTCCAATTAAGGGCTTGTTCAATTATTTTCATTTGCATCATTGTTTCCTTGTTATCTTTATGTTCTGAAGGTGTCATTCAATTCTGGGTGGTGACCTGGGATCTAGGCCTAAAAAAGTGGCTCAAATCCCAGGAGACTGGAACAACACTAAGAAAAATAGTCCTTAGACACTAGCATGCCTTGTCATGAGAGCATCCAAAGCCAATGGGATGTTGTCAGGTTGATATCATGGGATCATCCAAGGGTCAAGTGGTCTAAAACCTCATTAGGACCCACAAGATGGTTACCAAAAAGGTTGGGATGGTTCCTAGGAGTCCTGTAGCTGATGCGGAATGTTTGTATGTTGTGTTTCCATTGATTCTACCTCCTTAAGGCCACATAGGAGGTTGAATCCAATCACAGTAGCCTCTCATCATATGTTCACCTCGGTTGGCTCGTGACTTGGTTAGATGTGGAGGAGGGTGTTATAGATTATGGATATGCCTTGTCGAACTATTGAGTTTATAGAATGTTTAGAACTATTTGGATACAACTATGGAACAAGTGCTACATTTGAGAAGTGATTAGGTTGGCACATTAATTACACGACACTAGGCTTTGCATCACAACACGACACTTGTACCTGCCACAATCAACAATTGAGGATTGATTAGGTTGGTTCTGCATGTAGCTACCTCAGTAGGGTTGGAACTACAATGGTCATTCAATCTTGTGGTGGGCTGTTGTGAGGAAGCTCTCCTCTGGCACCACAAGGGTTTCCACTAAAATAATTTTCAGATGTGGCCAGAGACTTTGTCATGCAATCCTCAGTCCAATTACTTCTAATTTTGTTTTCCAGGTATAGAGAGATATAAATAAATTATTTCTTTCCAATTCCTTTAGTTTTTGCTTTGTTCATGTACCCACTGCTTAACCCTCAGACTTGGAAATAGGTATGCCTCGTAATGATTCCTTTGCATGCCGTATTCCTTCCAGGTTCCTTTCCTCAGACACTCTATTCCCTTTGGTTGGGAGGTAACTTGAGGTTTTTATTATTATTATTATTATTGCTAATTGATTGGGCTGGAATAGGGAAAGAAACAATATTGATAACCCACTTAATTTTTATTTTTTTTGTATTTGTAGGGTTTCTTGCTCCTTGGCATGGAAGCAGTTAAGCAACAACTTGGGTTGTTCCCCAATTCTTATTCTATTTGCTAAGTTCCCCAAATATTTATATGTTCGTTTTCTTGCCTAGGTTACATGAAGAAAGGTATGAGGGATTCCCTATTTCTTATTCTTGGAACAACACACATTTTCTAGGTTTTGTTTAAATTTCCAAGCTTATGTCACCTCTGGGTGCTTATTTTGGGACTCTAACCTTCAAGCCACACCCAGCCTTTCTAAGGCATCCAAAATTTAAATGGTTCAACTTTGTTTAATTAAAAGGGTAATAACCCTTAAGGTTTTACCTTCCAACTTGTTCCTGGCTACAATGATTATGGTTGTTCCGTAGCCTTCTATAAATATATATTTTTTTTTCTGGAAAAATTGTACAATAAGGTTATGGCATAAGTTTCACTTTTTATGCAAGATTATAACTGTTTAATGGACCCACTATACTCTACATTATTCTATTCTCGAGACCGCAAATTTTTTTCACACGTATATTTCTCTTATAATCTGGTCCTTTGGAATCGTTGAGATTTTCTGTTTTGTATAAGATAGGAAAAATCTCAGTAGATGACAACAATATGAATCAGTTCTTAGATTAGCTCCAGTTTGTTGGGAGAGAATTAATGCATCCTAAATTTGAGTTGAGAGGATTTACGAGGCAGTTAGATTCTCTTTTCTATATAACAGGTATCCATATGGATTGTTTTGTATGAGGGGGAGAATTTGTAAGGATTTAATTATGTAATCTCTTGTTTGATTAATAAGATTGCCGATACCTATGTTGTGTGGATGTAGTCCAGATTGGTTGGGTGAACCACGTTAATTGTTGTGTCTTTATGTGCATGATTGATAGGATTGTTGAGTTATTGTTTTTCCTTCCTGCACATTGTTAAATTAACAGGAATATAAGTTAGCAATGCTATATTCTAGCCTCGCTATATTCTAGCCTCGTTTTCTTCTGGTGTTAAAAAAATTATTTTTGTTAAAAATGAAAGTTACATGTTTTACCTAAAGGAATGCTTCAATTCTTGATATATATATATATATTCTTAGAAATGCGGACTTACAACCCAGGCTTAAAAGAATTTTGTATATTTCAACCAGTAAGTCTTCTCCCCGCGATTCGATGAGGTCATTTGGATCTTTACGCTAGGTCTTGGGGTTGTTCCACAAGCGGGTTTGACTACGTGTTATCTGGCACTAAACCTTAAAGATTTTTATTTTTTTTCCTTAAATCCTACCCTCATCACACTTGCTATGGGAAAATATTCCTATCAAATTAAAGCTTAATAATAGTAACCATAAATTTATCATCTTAAATGACAACCAACCATAAATACATGTTTCTTTAGTTCAACTCGACTAGAACAATTGTTCCTCCCTGAGATTCATTATCTAATTTTCTTTTAGTTCTATTATTGTTCAAGACAAGGATTCGACTTGAAAGGACAATGTTCCTTTTTTATGCAACAATATATTATTTCAAATAATTTTTTGGGTTATTGTTATTTGGATACTTGTTCCTACAACCTGTACTGTATGCAACATTAGGACAATACTAGATATTACATAGCATGTAACGCAAAATTACCTTACAAAAAGCCCCAAATTTCAACTATTTTTACCATCCTTGTTTATCAAAACAAGATTAAAGATCTTATCTCAATAATTTGTCAAATACAACAAATCCTCTTCAGACCTCCCAACCATAAGATAGAATGCATCCATCTGTTGGAATTTTTATGGTGAATTCCATAACACAAAAACATCATAGAACAACTCTCTGATATGATGGAATTTTCTGCTAAATTCCTTAACAAACACGCAACACAAAACTGCTCTGTTTCAGCACAAAAAACTGATAATTTTGTTTTCTAGACTTGGTGTTGCAGCAACAGGATTCTGGTGTTGCAGCAACAGGAAAAATACTCTGTTTTTTATAACACAGAAAAACAGAAAAACTGTGTTGCTGTAACTGGTGTTGCAGCAACAGGAAACTAGAAACTGTATTACTGTAACTGGTGTTGCAGCAACACGATTTTGACGCTAAGTCACTTTAAAAGGTTGGGCGTCAAAATCACTTATAAATTTACAGTGGGACAGTTGACGCTTGGTGTAACAGCAACTAAAACAAGAGGCGTCAAATCACTAATAAACTTACAGAGTGAAATCAAATTGTTTTTGACACTTGGTGTAACAGCAACTTAAAATCAGCAAAACAGTAAACTGATAAACTGTAAACTTGTATTTATGAACAATAAGCAAGCTGATACAAAAACTTAGCTGTTACAAGAGAGGAACGCTTCAGTTCCAGAAATCGATTTTCTCTAACTCAGAAAAAATCACAGGTTCAGCACTGTTGTGCAATTACAGAAGAGACACAAACTTGTTCTTCTAACCTTCGCTCAAAAACAAAAACAGAACTGCTGTTCTAAATCACAGAAAACCGAACTGCTGTTCTTTTATGCTTACACTCATTTTAAAAAAAAACAGGACTGCTGTGCGTTACATTTATAGGAAGATAAAAATCTGATTAAACAATAAACTAAGCAAAAAATCTGTTGATCTTTATCTCTGTATTTATTGCAGAAGAGGCGGTAATGAAAAAGTTAGTCAGTTGTCTGCAGAGGATTTAATTCTGAATTTCCAAAATATCAGTGGACTTTTGCGGCTTCCGGATAATCTGAAATTAATTGCTGAAAATCAGATCTGCAGTTGGAATTAATTTCCAACACTCCCCCTTAATTTCAACTTCTGCATACCCAAGCATTTTCTGAAATGATCAAAACCTTTCTTTGGCAATGGTTTTGTTAGGATGTCAGCCAGCTGATCCTCTGTTCTACAGTGCTGAAAAACAATTTCACCATTGTTAACCAATTCACGTATGAAGTGAAATTTGGTATCTATGTGCTTTGTTCTTTTATGAAAAACAGAGTTTTTAGACAAAGCTATTGCTGA